>LOEQ01003940.1:118044-155617 GCA_001685075.1 Bramus lutescens
CACACACAAAAAAAAACTTTTTTTTTTTAATCTGGAAATTGTAAGAATTTTTTTAGATTTTTGAGACAGGGTAGTCCTGTGTAGCCCTCACTGTCCTGGAACTTGTGTTGTAGACCGAGCTGGCTTTGAACTAAAAAATCCACCCATCTCTGCCTGCTAGAGTTCTGGGACTAGAGAGGAGTCACTACGCCTGGCAAGATTTTTAAAAAAGAACTTTGGCTAGCTGTTTGGTGCCATATAGTTTCAGAAAATAATTTAGTGGCAGAGGAAGAAATAGTCCCATTAGAGATTACTGTGTCAGAGCATATATTTGATATTCATTCCAGACATTGCAGTCTCATAGAATCACCAGAAAACTAAGACAGTAATCCAGCAAAAAGACACTTTTAACCTGAAAAAAGTGAAGATATTAAAATGACCTTCGAATACCTGAAAAGATATAAAAAGATAGAATACATGTTGGATTCATATGGTAAGGCCCATTTGCTTCATGTAAATAGTGTTATGATTTTCACTCCTTAAAGGTAGACTGGGCTAATTGTGAACAACTACACTCCAACTTTAAAAGTTTTAGAGCAGAGGTCAGATATCTACTCTTTGGGATATCACAATTGAGTTATTGGGTGTGAAATTACTCCTTTAGGATATCTTCCAATATTAACATCCTATAATGGATAAAAGACTTCAGTTTACACATGTTGACTTTCATTGTATTTTCTTCATGGATTAATGCTGGTCATCTGTAACATACAGTACAGTTTAGGTTCCAGAGTGATGTTAGTACCACTTGAAAGTGAATTTAGATGGATACTTTGGTTGCCAGTCGTCAGAAAGATCTGTCCCATATACACAGCAGTCTGCTGCTCTTTAAAAAGTTATTTGCACATGGGTTCAAAATCAGATAGTCTGGATATGGTGGTACATGCCTTTAGTACAAATAAATACTCAGGATACAGAGGCAGGATTTCTGTGTTTGAAGCCAGTCTCATCTATATATTGAGTTCCAGGACAGCCAGGGCTGCACAGAGAAACCCTGTCTCAAAAAACGAGAGAGAGAATATCATATAGATAGGCACTCCTTTGAGAAATTTTAGAGTACAGAAAAACTTACTGAGTATACCCAGGACATAGTCTTTTAAGTCCTTAAGAGGTAAGGAATAAATAAATATAATTATAAAATTGTATAAAAAGTTCTGTACCAATATAGACATGTGTTTGCTAACTTGTTTTTATTGCTGGCATTATGACTTCTGCCACCTTTTGGTCACTAGAAAGCTGTCTTTGAGTAGTCTCTCAGAAACCCCCCAATGCACAGCAATGATTAACATCTCAGTTTAGCCATTATACTGCATGTTTTAAAGTTAACAATATCATTAGGACAGCCTTAAACAACTATATTTTTAGTATTGGAATCTAAATAATAAAGTATTTTTCATGAAAGTTCTTCCTTTAAATATCAAACACATGTAGAATTATTTGTTGGTGCATATGTTTCTATGCAAAAAAAAAATTACAACATTTTGACCAAAAAAAAAGTGTGCTTTTTCAAGCTTCTATAGCAGACCTTTAAATACTATATGGAAGATGTCTGAAGACAGCCTTGGTTAAAAGATAATAGTGCAGTGCCTTGTTCTCTTATTTCTTTAGATAAGTGCCACTAGAAATTATAGATAATTTTGGCAAGAGTTCAAGGGTTAATGTAGCAGATAAATAAAAGGAATTTTCTGTAAATTGAGACCTGCATTATTTCAGTTGTCTTGTCTTTCCTAACCTAACTCATTTAATTTTAAAAAAGTAAATACTTAAATTCTTCCTGACAGTGTGCTCAGCTTTTACTATCATTTATTACTTCAATTATACTTGATATCACTTAGAACAATCTGCCATTTGGAAATCTCAGGATAGCCTGGAGCTTAGTATTAGATCTGGCTGCTGTTGTAACATGTACAGCATATGACATTAATGTATCAGAATTAGATTGGATCATCCCTCCTGGTTACATTTATTTCACATTTCTTTTGTATTCAGTTAACATAAACCTATTAGGGAAGCTGACACATGGGGATGGCTGTATAGGAAGGATATTTTTAAAGTATTTTGATTAAAAAATGAAATTATGGGGCCATAGCTTTTCTAGGCTCTGTAATCTTTTTCTTTTTGCTTTTTCTCTTTTTCTTTCTTTTTTTTCTTTTTAGAAATGGCATAGTCTATGTCTGCATTTATGTCATGCCTGTTTGTATACAAAGGTGTAAGAAGTCAATTCCTGGGCTAAGGAGGGGCTGAAATGATCCTTTCAGAAATTGAACTTTAGTCCTCTTTTTGTTTGTCAGACATTAAATTCTTCTATACCTGCCTTATGGTTTTTTAATCCAACAATTGCATATATAAAAATAGAAATCACCGTACATTTTCTCAGACTGGCTTTATTCTTCTTTCGTCTTATAAGCTTTCCCAACCACAGTGTGGCTAGATACCTGACAGTAATGGAAAAGCCAAGGGAAAGCATATACCAAACAGACTCACATGTTCCAGATATACTAGATGACAGAATTTTATAATAAAATTTATATTTATACCATAATCTCTGTGAGGAAAAGTCAGT
The DNA here is from genome assembly GCA_001685075.1 of Bramus lutescens. Taxonomy (NCBI): domain Eukaryota; kingdom Metazoa; phylum Chordata; class Mammalia; order Rodentia; family Cricetidae; genus Bramus; species Bramus lutescens. The sequence continues at coordinate 120,647 of LOEQ01003940.1, forward strand.
AATATACACTGTGTTCATTTTTTAACAACTTACTAGAAACAAAGCTTTTAATACTTTTCTTTCTTACAGTTTTAATTATTATAACAAACCCTCTCAAGATTGCCAGGAGCACCTTTGTCAGCAGCACAAATATCTAAGCAACATTCTTAGGGCCTAATCAATATCCAGGCTCTGTTTGGAGGGTGTCTAAGTTACATTGGGGGGAGGTGCTGAAATTAATTTGTTAGACCAACTTTCTCGTGCTGAGTAAGGATTATAAAATGCACAGTCACCTATTATTGTTTTGCTCCTCTTCTGACTGCCTTCTTCAGACCTTCTTGCTACTCATTAGCACTTCAGAAATGCATAGAAGAAGGGGAGAAGAATCTTAAGTCAGTCGCTCTTTAAACAGTCTCTGAGAGGCTTGAGCATGGAATTGTGTTGGCACAGTTGCTAATTCAAAGAGCAGGCTGTTCCTCTTCTCTGCAGTCTTTCTGTCTTGTTGACTGGGAATTGAGAATGCCTGGTCTTCTTCTTGATTGATGGCTTTGAGTGTTTGTATTTTGAGTGTCATGAAAATGATCGACTCTTCGGTATGCTCTGTTGTCACTAGCTGTGTAACTATGCTCACACGGCTTTTATAAAGTACTATATGCTGTTTCATTGATTTTTCCAGTTGAGACACCTAGGAAATGATGAAGTACACATTGTTTGGTCAGAACACACTAGAGACTACAGAAGAGGAATTATTCCTACAGAATTTGGCGATGTCCTCATTGTTATATATCCAATGAAAAACCATATGTTCAGTATCCAGATCATGAAAAAACCAGAGGTGAGAACTCCTCCGCTTCTACCTTAGTAATAGATTTTCAATTGTAAAATAGGGGGAAATGCCGCAGACTCTGTAGCTGTGTCGATTGTCTTAAGCCTAGTTAGAAAGACCAACTTGGCTAGGGAGATGGCTGGGCGGGACCTGGGTAGAAGTTCCTTTGTGCTTACCTCACCCTTTAGTGACACAGAAAGCAGTTACATTTCCCAAAAGGCACAGTAAGAGCAGCCATCTGTTAGTGAGGTATAGTCATAGTCCTGCAGAGCAGAGGCAAGATAATCAGTCACCACAGGTTCAAGGCTAGTCTGTGCTACTTAATGAGCTTCTGTCCAAAAGTAATTTTTAGATAATAAATGAAATGCCTGCAAATATTTTTAAATGTTAAAGAGACATTACCTGTCCTCCAGTTGCATATCTTAGATGTACCACAATATTTCAACAACTATTTCAGAAGTATTTCTTTCCAAGATAATAAAAGTTTGGCATTATTTTCATGGTTTTTTTAAGATGAATGCTTTTAATAGAAAATTGTTTTGACAGTTGATTTAGAATCTTCAGAATTCCTTGAATTGGGCCAAGTTTCTATCTGTAAATTTTCCTGAATGACAAATATTTTTTTAAGGTTTATATAAACCAGAAGTCAGCTCATGACAGGGCACAACCTAATTTCGAGTAGCCTGCAAACTGAGAATGTTCTTTATATTTTTCAAGCATTTTTACAAAAATTGTAAATTTTACAAAAGTGAGATATCATATGGCCACAAAGTCTAAAACACTATCATCCACGGAGAATTGTCTTGCCTTGAGCTACCATTTTTGTCAACCATATTTAATATTTTTTGTGCCTTATACCCAGCTAGGTTAGCACTTTACCACTGACCTATATATATCACAGTTCTAACTTGTCAACTAATAAAAATGACCATTAGTTATCAAAGCACAGATTTTGTTTTTTAATTGGCCAAGCCAAGTGTGCCTTAGGTTCTATACTTATTTTTTGTAACTCTGACAAAATCTTGGAAAACATGTTACAAGACAAAGGATGTATATATTTTGTCTCATAGTTTCAGTCCATGGTCTTTTGGCTTCTTGCTTCCGTGCCTTTGGGTCAAAGCTCTCGTAACCCAGTCTCTCCCCAGAGCTACCCTTCTAAACATGGTCCTGGGAACTAAGCATTCAGCATGAGTTTGGGAAAGACATTTAATGTCCAAACCATAAGAATAAAAAAAACTGGTATCTCACAAAAATGATCATCTAACTGCCTACCTTTAAGAATGTGTGTCTTTTCATATGTTTACTTAGTAGAGGAATTGATTTGTGTGTGTGTGTGTGTGTGTGTGTGTGTGTGTGTGTGTGAGTGTGTGTGCATAGCTGAAATTACAGAACTTTAGAAACTGGCAGAGGATATAAATTACTTAATACACAAAGCATAAAGTTCCTTTGAATGGACACCCTGTTGACCTTGGGCATTTTGTTTGTTGTCCTAGTATGGGGTGATTGATTCATCATGTAAAGAACTGAATTTGAATGTTTTTAATTGAAAGAACAGCCAAAGAGGAAGAAAAAACATTTGTATGCAAAAGATCTTGTTTGTTTTACTCCAGTCTTTCTACAGTTAAAGTTGTGTTCTGATCTCTCCATCAGGTTCCCTTCTTTGGTCCACTTTTTGATGGTGCTATTGTGAATGGAAAAGTTCTGCCCATCATGGTTCGATCCACAGCAATAAATGCTAGCCGTGCTCTGAAATCACTGATTCCATTGTATCAAAACTTGTATCCTTTCTTAACTGTATAGTTAGTACACTAGTGTACATCTGCTTTACAAAAGGTAAAGGTATCTTATGTGTTAAGACTTAAGCGTTTCTGTTTATTGAAGTGGCAGAGTTCCTCCCTAGTGATTGAGTAATTGTTGTATTTGAATGGTTTGTTTTCTTATATATTTTAATAAATATTAATCTTTGACCTAGTTAGTTAGAATGGCATTATATATCATGCTCTGTGCTGCTTTGGAGGTGCAGAAATAATCAAAACAATCATTGAAAAGAATTCAGTCTACATGGAAAAACCTATTTATTCATTACTGTGTTTTAAAAGAGGAGTGTGCAGGATGTATACTAACTAGGGACCTGCCACTCAACTGAAAGTTTGTGTCCAGAAACACTTAGGAAAAATGATTGAGCCAGTCTTAAATGATGAATAACCAGATGGAAGAGAACCTTCTAAACCAGGTGCAGCATACTGAGGAGACATGAAGGTGTGAGAAGATGAGGAATGCTTAGGAACATGACTTATGGAGCCAGTCTGTCTGATCAGGTGCTGCCAATCTGGAGGTGGATAGACTCCCTGAGCCCTGGCATACTTGCCTAGGAAATGAGCTCAGTGACAATAACTACCTCATGATCTTGGTCAAGCTACAGAACCAGGTTTTGTTTTGTATTGTTTGTTTTTCTTCTTTTCAGCGTCTAGAATTAAACCCAGGCCTTGAGCATGCTAGGCAGTCACTCTACCACTGAGTCATAATCCCAGTCCAAGTTACAGTACCCTTGAATCTCACTTTCTTTATCTATAAAAGGATTCCAATATTATGTCAGCATTATTATGAGTGCTCAGATTTTATATAGTTATTAATTATACTATGTATAAGTATTACAGTCAATATAAAACATCTCCACCCAAAATTAAGGAGTTGCTTAACTGAGCTTTTATATTAGGCTGATTAGTTGCTTAAGGTGAATCCTCAGCTTTACTTTATGACATTTTCAGTATTTTATCGTATTGAGATAATGGTTGCCACATTCGAAAATATTCTAGAATGAAAAGAAATGATATCTATTAAAATGGCAGGCATGAAAACTTTTTTTAAAACATCAAATCTGAACAGTTCCTATCAACAGAATCGCTTGTAGAATACTTAGAATGGGGTGCTGGAGAGATGGCTTAGTAGTTAAGATCATGTACTGCTTTTGCAAAGGACCTCATTTGGTTCCCAGCACACACATCATACAGCTCACAACCATCTGTAATGTAACCTCCAGAAGGTTCTGATGTCCTGTACTCATTCACACACACAATTAAAAATATTTTTTAAAAAAGAACACTTAGAGTGAAAACATAGTATACCAAACAAACTTTTTCTAAGGCGTAGAAAATTGTTTATTCACACAATTTAACAGTAGTTGGCCTTCCCCATCCTTGAGTTCCTCATTGGAAAAATTCATCCACTTTTATGTGAAAAATATTTAGGAAAAAATGACTTTTTTCTTAGCATTATCCCCTTAACAGCATAGTATAACAACTACTGATATGGTACTTATATATTTATTACTATAAGTAATACAGAAATTTGATTATATGCAAATACTTTACCATTATACAATGGGGACTTTAGTGTTCACAGATTTTTGCTATCCATGGTGGTTCCGGGGTGGGAAAATACCCTTACATACCAAGAGAAATATGTAATAATATATATTCCTATTGTTTGTTAACTAAAGAATATTGTGTGGGATTGGGAGGATCACTTCAGATCAAGAATTGAACATAAACCACATCCACAGTGACCCCAACTCAGAAGCATGAATGAATGAATGGAAGTAAGGAGGAATGTGTGGGAAGAGACACCTTTACTTGATTTTAGCATGAAGGGTTATATAATAAATTACAACTGGATACTTGATTTACAGGTATTTAAGTATAGAGATATCTGTTCATTTTAAGTAACATTCTGGTTTCATAAATGTGTCAAATTTTTAAATGTATGTTTTTGACATCAGATTTTCAGTGAGGAGAAAATTGTGTATTCTAAAATATACTTAACATGAATTATATTAATACACTTAACATAAATTTTAGTAGGAATTGAAATAGAAATCAGTTTTGAAATCCACCAGAGCTAATACTTTAATCCTCATCAAAGGAGTAAAGAGGTAGAATGTAATAAACTCAATTGTAATTATACTGCTGGATCAGTTATCTTATGCCCAATAATAGTACCTACTAAGATTCCACAGCATAAATTGTGCTATTTATGATCATTAAATGGAGTTTAAATTCTATCCTAGGAACATCTTATCTAACCATGAATCTAATGTTCAGAAAATGAGGACAGTATTGATTGTCATATGCTGCCCAAATCAATCATGCTAGCGACCAGAATTACAGTAATCTGTCAGTATTGATGACTGTCTTTCAAGCTTTAAAGCTCTCCCTCACTTGACTTGTTGTTTCTTACATGACTTGTACTTGAGAAACATTTTCATGCAACCTCTGATTTTGTCAGCTAGGTACTTTTGTCACTTAGCTCAATTTGTTGGTTTGATCATACAATTAGAATTGAATTGCCACACTCAGGAGGAAGGCCAGTCAGACTCTGGTGGCCACTGAACCAGAGGAGTGCTTCAAGTCTCTTAGGCCATCACTGGATTACACACCTCGAAAGAGTTCCAGTTAGTTTGCTTAGTTTTAGGTTTTACAATGGAAATAATTCTAAAATTTTTATTTCATGGCCTTACTAGTTGTGACTATTCCTTAAGTAAAAATTTTTAAAGAAATCATTTTGATCCTTAAGATTCTTAAGTTTCGCCATGACTCTAAACATACATGTGTTTAGTATAGTGCTGCCATTGTTTGTGCTTTCTGTTTCAGAGTGGGGGTTTGGGACATGTAGGAATTTTCAGAATTTGTAGTGTATGATCACATTAATAAATCCAGAGCTCCACTCTCTTATATTAACTGATACATTTTCATATAACCCACACAAATTCCCTTTATATGTTAATCATCTTTAGATTGCTTATGATAACTAATGCAATGTAAATGTTACATAGATAATTAGAAAGGTACACTTTAAGGAATTGGCTTCCCTGGCTGTGGGGATTGGCAATTGAGTACCAATTCTGTAGATCTAGGAAGAGCTGGTGTTGCTGTCAGTCTTAAGGCATCTAGCAGTAGAATTCCTTCTTTTCTCAAGTGGCCTCAGGTTGTTCTCAAAAAACCTTGACTGGATGAGGCCTCCCTGTGTTACAAAGGTAAAGGGCTTTGCTTGGGTCCACTAATTTAGTAGACAAAATAGACTGCTGTTCAGAAAAACACTATGTCTTTGACCAGCCAAGTTGATGTACAATATTCACTAACATATTATGATTTGCTTTATGTCTTTAAATGTTGACGTATTGTTATACTTACTATTAAGAGGTCAGAAATACACCTGTAGACTTTTTTCTTCTTTCTTAAATATTTATTGGGGTGTCAAGATGGCCAGGTGGTCTATGGTACCAGACTCAAGTATATTTATTAAAAACCAGGGCCAGTGGCACATAGCTATAAGTTCCAGCATGGTAGTACCTGAGACAGGAGGACTTTGAGTTTGAAAGCACCTGGGCAATAATAACAAGACTCTATGTAAAAAGAAAAACAAAACATATGTATGTATGTATGTATGTATGTATGTATGTATGTATGTATCTGTATACATATATATACACATATAGCTGTGTCCATATATATGTATATACACATATTTACACATTCACAACAATTTTGAAATAATGCAAACATTCAGATGATACTTACTCTTATAAAAGTAATAATTTTATAAGGAAGAATATGGTAAGTAATGATTATAATTTAAGTAAGGGTACAAGCAAATTGGTATTTGAGTCCCATGGAGAAAGAAATTAGTTTGGAATAAAATTAGGAAAGAATATGTAGAAAGTCTGGATCTCAACGGATAAGATTTGAATGTCACATGTTATAATTCTTTTTTTGTTATTGGGTTTTTTGTTTGTTGTTGTTGTTGTTTGGGTTTGGTTTGATTTAGTTTTGAGACAAGGTCTTTTTATGTAGCCCTGACTGTCCTGGAACCCACTGAGTAGACCGGGCTGGCCCAAATTCTCAGAAATTCATCTGTCTCTGTCTTCTGAGTGCTAGGATTAAAGGCATGTGCCACCAGGCCCAGCCAATGTGTAGTTGTTCTGATTTATAGCTAGGGCTTTGTATGTATCTATATCTAATATATGTGATACTCTGAGATACACAGTATAAGGTACTATACAGTTAAAAGGCATCTTTAAAGAATTCTTTACACCTAGGCTTAATATGCTTTCCTACCACAACCAATATTATTTGATTTTTTTTTCAATCTGTGTAGATTGACTTGTTCTTGAATGCCAGAATTGGCTTTGTTTAAGTTTATCAGACAGATTTCAAAATCCAATGATAATTCTTCAATTAGACACAGTTAATGCTGCAGTTCTACTACTCAAATGTAAGGGACCTGTTGCAGAAGTATGAGAGCCAAAACTAAATGAATGGTAATTGATTGGCTCCACTAATGCAGTTCCCTTTCATCATGATGGACATTGTAAAGCTCCTTAGGGGGACCTCATCAATATTGCTGCCATTCTGTGTTAGAAGAAAATGAGATTCTTGAAGAATTGTGTAATTTTATGTATTTACTGTCTTTTGTGAAGCATTTTCTTAGAAGATAACATCAATAAATGTGGACCATCTTTAATTTAATCTGTAAGAAGGAGATAATTATAGCACCAAACTCAAGATTAGGGTAAGGATTAAATAAAACTATCCTGTGAAGAGCACTAGTCAGCCTTCCTGTCATCTCCAGCAGCAGCTCCAACACTGTAGCTGTGTGGGAACTAATGACATACTTTATTGCCGTCTAAAACACAGAAGTGGGCACGCTAACAGCCTGCCGCAGTTCACTGCCTACTGAAACAGGTCTACATTTGGTTGTTCATCTGCAAACTGTCCTTTTATCTTGCCTTCCCAGCCTTGTAGTTCTCGTTATAGCTGTTAGCATAGCTGCCTCCTCAACCCCACATCCCTTCTCTGCAGTGCTCACCTACTGCACTAACACCCAGGAAGCTACCTTTGTCCGGCTAAACCTAATTCATCTTCTGTGAATGCTCATGGTTTAAACACCAAGAATGTGTGTCTCTACTGTTTTCTATCTAATACACTTCTTCATTATGACCTAAATGAAACATCTTTAGGGGCAAAAAATAAAAATAATTTCTCCAATAAGCAAAATTACTGCTCACACTGCCTCAAAACATTTTGCTATAGTACTTATGTGTTTGTGCACATATTAATAAATCTTACCTTCCTCCTGATTTCACTAACTTAGCACTGTGTTTGGCCTATGATAAAGCAGTGATAGCTTATTATAATAGAACAAAGGGTACCATTCGTGGATGGAGTCTTAGCTAACTTTTTTCTTCAGCAGAAAATTGCCACTCAATTCCAAGTGTACTCTAAAGTTCCTGAAGTTCACATGTATGTTTATTACCTATGTTTTTAAAGATTTTTTTCTATTGTGTTTTAAGATAGAAAGTGTGTGTGTGTGTGTGTATTTACACATACGTTGAATGCAGAGACATCAGGTCTCCCTGGAACTGAAGTTACATGTGGTTACAAGCCTTTCAACATAGGTGTCAGAAGTAAACTCAGATCCTCTGCAAGAGAAGCACTATGCTTAACTACTAAGCTATCTCTCCAGTCTATTAACTATGTTTTTGAAGTTTATGATTAGTTTAATTTTTGAAAAGTAAAAGAAAAATTTATTTGTAATTCATATTAAACTAAGTTGCATGGGGTTGGAGAGATGGCTCAAAGGTTGAGCACTCGTTACTCTTAAAGAGGAACTAAGTTCAATTTCCAGCACCCACTGGAGACACATAACCATCTATAACACGAGTTTCAGGGAATCCAGTGTCCTCTTGTGAACTCCACTTACTCACGACATACATGTGGGACATATACATGCATGCAAGAAAAGTACTTACACATATAAAATCAGTCTTTAGAAAAATGTATAACTTAGCTGCCACTTTGAAGAGTGTGATAGGTAGGTAAAATGAGGAAACCTAGAACCAGAAGAAATTGCCTTTGGCACATGTATTAACCAAGGTTTTCTAGAGTAACAGAACTTATGGAATATACACACACACACACACACACACACACACACACTGTATCTAAAGGGAACTTACTGGAATGACTTACAGGCTGCAGTTGAACAAATCCAACAATAGCTAGCTATGAATAGAAAGCCCAAGAATATAGTAGCTGCTCAGTCCCACAAGCTTGGGTGTCTCAACTGGTCTTCGTGTATGCTGAAATCTCAAAGAAGTAGTTTCCAATACCAGTGAAGGAATGGGCAAGCAGGCAAAGAACAAGGAAATCTTCCTTCTTCCATTGTCCTCATATAAATAAAGGCTTCCAGCAGAAGATGTGGTGCAGATTAAAGGTGTGCCATCCTCTAGGCAAGGTGACAACTAAGAATAGCCATCACAACACACAAATAAAACAACAGCATATACATAGGAAGGGTTGTGGTTTTTGAGAAAGGGTCTTACTATGTAGCCCTGGCTGGCCTTGCACTCACAGAGATCTGCTTGCCTCTGCCTCCTGTGAATTAGAATTAAAGGTGTGCACCACCACACCCCAAAAGTTTGTGTTTTGATTGGTTAGTTGGTGTGTTTTCATTAGTGAACATTATGTTTAATGAGGAACATTCATTTTCAGAGATGAATAGGGCAAAGATAATGCAAAGATAAGGGGCAAAGAGTATCTGTTAGGGAGAAAAGTGAACCAAGACATGTCCGGCTTTATGGCAGTGGCAATGGAAGATTTTGTACTATTTTACCAAGATTAAAGTTCCAAATGCTCACACGTCCTCATTAGATGGCAAGAAAGGTGAGAGCCGCACGCGAGCAGCAGAGGGAGCTGCGGTACTCTGGGTGCTCATTGCTGGAACATTTGTACCGGTATTATTTGTATCATTAACAATTCCACTGGGAACCTCTATATCTGATGGTATTGGTTTTCATACTTTCTTAATCACTGTCTTGAAGTTAATGGACAAATCAGTTAGCTAGTAAATGTACTCAGAAATATAAAAAGAGAGTCTTTGATGTGCTTGCAGCCATTGTGCTTAAGAGTAATTGTGTTAGGACTTTTCCAAGAGTTGAAAATATTCTTATTTGACCAACAGTCTCTAATTGGAGCATTTACAACTTCTGTACTAAAGACATGGATATTACTTTAAAAGAAATTTTTGATATGCTTATTTATCCCATTGACCTATATTTTGTTGCCGACCCTAATAGTGTTTCTGCAAACAGAGCAGTTCTTTAAACAAGAGCCCTGGATATATGTAGCACATCTATAGTGACACTATAGATTCCTTACTATGTAATTTTTTTAGCTACTCATATTGAATGGAAAGTATCTGCTCGTTGGTGACACTACTAATTCTCTAGTAGATTCTTTTCAGTCATTGTAGAAATCTTTTATCACACATTTTAAAAGTTATTACTGGTTTGGAAATACCAAATCTGACTTACACTTTCAACAAGGGAAAATAAAAGCAACCAGCTAGAGTGGCAAACACCTATAGAACCAACTTCTTGGAAAGCTGAGGCAGGAGGATCATAAGTTTTAGACCAGATTAGAATGCATAAGTTCACTATGTCTCCAAATTTAAAAACAAAAAGGTTTATTTTTAAAGGAGTTGGAACTTTATGGAAGAACATTTGCCTAGCATACACAAATCTCTAATACTGAAAAGAAGTTGAGGGAGGAAGAAGGGTGGAGGGGAACCCAAAAAAGAAAGGGAATATATGTGAAACTCTGGTGTGTAATAAATATGATGATAGTTGAGTAAGTTTGTTCTGTGAAATTGAACCAATAATCTAATGGTACCATATTCTTATTCTCCTTCCTTCCCCCTCACCTTGTACACGCTTTCTCTGTGTAGCCTTGGCTGTCCTGGCACTCACTCTGTAGACCAGGCTGGCCTTTAACCTGCCTCTGCCTTCAGAATACTGGGATTAAAGTTGCACCGCCTGGTTTCAATATTATTTTTTTAAACATTGTTGTCATCTGAGATACAGAGTTTATCCTCTACCAAGAACTAATATTAACCATATCACTAAGGATTTTGAGGTTATTCACTTACATATTTGTTGTCCACCTTCAGTCCAGAGACACTGTCAGAGAAAAACTGAAATTGAAAAAGCCACAGCTTACTCCAGGTGTGGATGCAGGGGCGCAGTTTTTAATTCTAGCACTTAGGAGGCAGAGGCAGGTGAATCTGTGAGTTCGAGGTCAGCCTCATCTACATACTGAGTTACTGAGTTCCAGAACAGCCAAAAATGCATGTAAGACCTTGTCTTAAAGAAAAGTCCCCATTTTGAGGAGCACACAGCATGGTGTGGGAGAGAAGAACCCTGTGAACTAGATTAGTGAACTACACACAGAGAGAGCCAGCAGACAGAAGTGATACCTGCAAAGTAAGAGAGGAATGATGATTCATTGATTAATTGTCAGGGAGAAAAGATGGTGTTGGAATGGAGCTGATTAGGAATGACTTTACCAAAGAATTCTGTTCTACAGATTAAAAATACACAGGACTTAGAGAAAATCAAAGTTTTTCAGGTGGGAAAGGGACATGGCAACATGCGAAGTGTAATGTCAAGAAATGCAAGTTGGGACCAGTCCAGGGTGATAATTGAGTGGGTAAAACTGGACTGTCAGCTATGAAAACCCAGCAGTCTAAGTTCATCCCTCTTGGCCCACATGGAAGCCAGGTGCAGTGCTGTGCATCTGTATCCCCAGCTCGTCTCTATGAGGGAGAAGCTGGAGATGGGAACCTTGGCCAGAAGCTCGCTTCAGGGCTCCAGCTGCTGGAATGGAAGACCCTGCCTCAAAACAAAGCGGAAGAAGAGAACCAACTCACACAAAGGTTGTTCTCTGACTCCACGTGCATTCTCTCTGCCCCAGATCACACTTTTGGGTGATGCTGGGCAGATGGAAGAGCAGTAGCAGGTGAAGATGAAATGTGTCTAAGCCAGACAGTGTAGCCGGAAAGAAAGAAAAATGATGTGGTTTTCTAGTGTTCTGACAGTATGGTCCCAGTGACAATCCCGTCTGCTTTTGTATACCTTTTGCCTGATGATTAGTAGAGGAATCACAGTTTGAATTGATAATTCTTATACTTGGAGAAGCCTTGCCTATGTATGTTTTATTAACTGTCATTTTCATAAATCTCAATTTTTAAATATTTTATCCAGCAATTCTTGTCAGGCTATTAACAGTAATAGGTAGTGTCTGTTTTTTTCTTAGTGAGATTGAGAAGGCGTTTGTACCCGTTTGATAATATTTGCACACATTTGTCATTTTTTTGAAGAGCATTTGAGATTTTCTGTTTCCTATGACAGGTTCTTTGTAGTGCCGAGAATCAAGCTTAGTGTGTGTGCACTGCGCAAGCACTCTACTGCCTCCCAAGTTACTGAGTTTACAGATGTGCACTCCCATACCTGGTTTAGACTATGCATTCTTACATAACAATCTTAACTTACTGTTTTTATGTATTATGCTTTTATATAATACTGGCAAATGAAGTTCTTATGGCCCATCTCTTTAGGAGTGGTGTCCTATTCTTATTTTATCTTGGCTTCATGACAAAAAAAAACTATTTCTACTATCTTATACATTTTTGTCAAATCTAGTGTTACAATATGGTCCACAAATACCAGTCTAGACAGTTTGGTCATATCTCAGTATACCAGAGGAAAGATAGAGAACTCATTGAGGGCCTGGACATATTACTGCTAAAAAAAACATCCAAAGTTGATGTTGGTCTGCTTTTATCTTTAATTTCTCACCTGTGCTGAAACAGGATTTTCTTCCCCATGTTATAAACCTGTTTTCTGTGAGTGATAAGGATAGGCTGGTATATTTATATTATTTTTCCCCACACTGATGCACAAATTGCATTCTAGCCATTGTTTAAATATAAAAAAAAAAACCTGTAGACTCAGTTGATATTTGGGGGATTCAGAGAACAAAGAAAGAAAGCTATAAGACAGAAATCAGTCTAATTCGTTAAACCTGTTTGACATAGGACCTGAAGTGCCTTTAATCCTTATCACTTTACTAAGAGATTTTAAACTGAATATTTATTAATTCAATAATAGAGTTAAAATTAAAGCATGGGTCACAAATCTTCCCATTTTCTTCTAAATATATTCTCTCAAACACTACAGTATAGCCTATTTAAAGCTTAACTTTTGCTTGCCAAACCACTGTTAGCATCCATCTGTTTGTGCCAGTTGCAAAGAAGGTTCAGTTTTTAGTGAAGCTCCGCATTTCACATAAGGTGCGCAGTGAAATTGCACAGGGGACATGATGGATCCTGATTCTTAGTGATAAACCTTTGGGGCCATCAGGGTTGACATATGGTCCAGCATGATATGAAGGCTTGGGCTCCCTGGCTTCGTTTCTTTGGCGTGAAGCTGATAAAACCTGGCTCTTGAGTATTATTTCACTGGACACCAATCATGGGCAGCAGGAACTGCCCATTTAACTCTCTGTGGGAAGGAAGCCCAGAGAGCATTCACAATGGTACCATTGTCAAGTCGCAAACTGCCATGAACAGCTTGACAGCTAGGGAGGAGGGGAAGGGCTTGCTTTACTAATTGCTGCTCAGAAAAGAGAAAGAGCAAAAATAGCTGCTGTAGAACTGATGTTTCCACATTTACTTACTCTCTTGATACGAGTGTTGACTTTCCTTTAGTACCTAGCTGCTATCAAAAAGAAAGCAAATGAATATATTTAAACAGCCACCTGCAGTACTCCCGTGTTAACATGCATGTCTGTTTTCAGCTCACCAGCTTCTACTACAGCAATGTGATTTTATTTCATGATATATCTTTATTTAGATGAAAATGTATTTTAAGTTCATAAAATTTTTAGTTGAGAATGGCTTAAAACCCCCACAATTCACATGTCAGATAAAGCTTAAATCTAGTTTACTTTCCTTTACACTTTGCCATTTGGAATTCCCAAGTGACATCTGATTATATATATTATTATATATCATATATTATAGAAATGTAAATCAACTGTGTAACAGTTACAGATGCTAAAATAATCTACTAAAATAAATGATTCAGCACATCTTAAGGTCAGTTGTTACATTTACCATTTGATAAGTCACTAAGGGCAGTTTTAATCATGTACCCTTACCTCAACTAGTTTGAGTATCTTTGAAAAACAGGACGGCTGTTTCCTTTTTATGAACTGTCATGTGCCCTGGTATTTGTGTAAACACTCCAGGAGCTTACTGTGTCCTTCTGGAACTTTCTCAACAAGCAGTTGATCATTCTGAAGCATGCAGTGATCTGCTTCTTTTTTTTTTTTAAGTTAAGCCTCCAGGAATCTGACTCCACAGTGTATTTCCATGGGTGATTCTTTTTCCAGCTGAAATAAAATAGACTAAGTTATATTTGGTGTTACAATTTAGGCAACTGCCCTTATATAAGAGCAGGAAGAGAAATTTTTAAAACTTCTTACTGTAACTTCTTATATAATGAGATGTTCTTGTTGAAGTTGAAGAGAGTCAAGTGCATGTTTATAAAATTAGTGAATCTGTAAATTTACTAGAATTCCCTCTCCTTGTATCCTCTTAAGTGATTTTAGTAAATGGCACTAGTGCAGTATTTTAAAAACAGTAATTCATTGAATGCCCATTCTTCCTTCTACTGCAGAATGGATTATATTTAAAGTCAAGATTAATGGACAGATTTTGATGTTAAAGCCCAGTGTCCCAGGCTATCATTCCCTGGGGGCACATAGTGCATTAGTTTAAGCCAATATACTCCTTATCATAGATTCTATGACCACGTTTGAAATGGCAATTTGCTGTGCTTTGTTAATACTTGCTATGATAATAAAATCACTTTTCTATATCCCCAATAATTACAGCATTTAAAATCTTAATTACATTAGTGCACATTTAAATAAAGATAACACTTAAGTAATTGTATACTGTAAAATCTCACTTTAGAGTTTAGGAAACTTTTTGGTTTGGGGTGGTTTTCATTTTTGTTCTCTCTGTGTGTGTTTGTATGTTGTTGTTGTTGCTCCTTTTTGCAATCATCTGACAAGGTTCAAGCTTAATATTTAACTGAAACTCGTACATTAATTTTCTCTGCTTTGATGTACTGAAAATCTGTTCTCCAATGGAACAGCACAAAGACACTGTGTTTCTCAGACCTCCCAGTAGTTTTAAACTTACTCTAATAGCAATAATTTTGGAGCAGTTCTTAACTCAGTATGAAAACTTTATTAATACAAATTAATGATAGTATTCTTAAGTATATCTTAACAAGAATAGGTACAAATTTTTAATCTCATTACACTTAAAGTACAGATAACTTAGTTTTTCTTTTAAATGTTTTGTTTCATACACCTTTTTTGGAGGTAGGAGAGGGATATATAAATATTTGGTAGTCATGCTAGTGACACTGGGAAATCACCAATGATTATTAAATCAGGAAGTATTTTCAGAGACTTTAGATAGGTTTGAATTTTTAAGCCTATTTATTTGAGGCTAATCTTTCTTAATGTATTTATATGAACATTGGTAGAAATGGACTTATCAACTCTTCTAATGTTTTCATTTAGTAATTGACTGATTTACGAGCAATTACATATGGTACAGATGTATTCCAGTCCAGCTTTCGGCTATGCTCACGCTGCCTTAGCACCTGCTATGGATTTTGAGTCATCTGGCAGCCATGGGACTCCGATAAAGAAGTACCAGGTGTCCTGCCTATCTCTAATTGAGACGCAGGGAAAACAATGCGGACTTGGCAGTGTGGCTAAAGGATGGATTAAAGCCCAGCTTTGTCCGTGCTGACAAATCACAGCTTTTCCTAATGGTGTAGTCAGCTACTACAGAACTGCATTAATACAGGATGTCAGAAAGCAGACAGTTGATCATAACCTGTTGCAGGCTCTTAGAGAAAGACTTCTGCTAGTGTGGTGCAGTTAAACTATGATATTTAGGAGAATTTGTTTTCATTGCAAGTGAACTAGACTGCATGTTTCATAGCAGAGTTAGTACAATAGGAAAGAAATGCCATATCCTTCCCCCTGCTAGATCACTAGTTTACCAGACATTGCTTCATAAGGTAAACAATGTAGTTTACATTCATTTTATAAATGAATAGTGCCTGTTAGTTCATCAGGTGCTTGAGTTGCCCTTTATATGTCAGGCTCACATAGTACTTTATGATTAATAGTAACGTGAAAATTTTGAAATATATTTGTAAGAGATGCATACACATACTGCACATCTCAATAAAATTCATCTTCATGATTCAAGGCTACTCAATGATTTTTGCCTCACAGTGTATAAAAGTATACCATGGCCTTATAAAACTAAAATGTTAAATATCACTTGAATTCTTTTCTTATTTTTTATTTTAGGACAAATATGGGATTTTTTTACTATGGTATATATATTAAAGTACAATAATTATAGTGTAGAGATACAAACAGATGTTTTCAAAACAGCCTCGGAATTTCGCTAATGCCCATTGTCTTGGCCATCTTTGGGATAACATGACTCATAGCATTTTTTTTTCTCCTCAAACACACAGATCAGTAAAATTGGATATAAAGAGAACAGAGGCATTCCATTAAAGACCAGGTGTCTAGCCCCACATTGGCTCAGCAGCGGCTTTGGTTTTTGTATAGTTTGTAGTAGTCCTCCTCAAAGCAAGGAGGACTTATTGCTGAATAAACATTTTTCTGGTTTGGAGTGGATTAAAAACAATCAGGCATATGATGAGGTAGGATGATGATGAGTTTTATGCCAGCCTGAGCCCCAAAACAAGACTGCCTCTAAAAACATTTTTTTTAAAAAAAGATAGTTCATGTTTATTTTGGGTCAGCTTTATATGGTCCCCTTGTATAGAAAGAGGGACATTGGGAAGAACTGCATTTGCACCCCCATCGACTATGGAATGTGAACTTGCCCCTCCTCCTCATCCACGGGATAGTGGAGATTAACCCTGAACTCCTCAGCTTGCCAGTGTTCTAGCTGGGATGTTCAATAGACTTGCTGTGTTAAATGCATTTTAAACTTATTTTTTACCTGTAGTAGATGTAATTGGGAAATAGCCCCCATTATAAGTTGAAGCTCATCTATATTTAAATGTTTTTAAACTCTTTATTTATTTTTGTCAGTTTCTCTCTTTAGCACAGGCTGGCCACCTTGAACTCACAGCAATCCTCCTGCCCCAGCCTTCTAAGCATTGAGGTTGTAGGCATGTGCCACTATAGCCAAATAGTGCCTTTGTCCTTGTGTACCAAGCTGAAACATGCCCTAAGTGATTTTAAATTACCACACATCTTATTACCTATATGGATTTTCTTTAAGAATGCTATTATAAAATCACAAAAAATTTTAAATGTTAAATTTCCTTTTAATAATTATTGAAAGTGGGGGTGCATAGTTGTTTCAGAGCTGAATTATGATGCATTATAATTCTTTCCAGCATTCATAGAATGTTTTCTTTAACCAGTTATTCAAAAATATTTAAAGAGCAGAATCCAGTTTTCCTTTCTGCTGATGTTAAACTTTACCTGTTTATACATTATGCTTGCTTTGTTTTTGGTTTTTGTTGTTGTTGTTGTTTGTTTATTTGTTTTTAAGTGAGAAAGTTCTCGCTGTGTAGCCCTGGATGGCCTAGAGCTCTTGGGGATTGGCCTGCCTCTGCTTCCGGAGTGCTGGGACTAAAGGCATCTGCTTCTGCTACACTGCTTTTTCTTTTCTTTTTTTCTTTTTTTTTCTGTTTTTCTTTTTTAATTCAAAGGGTCAGGAAGATCAAGAGGTGGGACAGAACTAAGTATACTCATAAGAATAACTGGAAATGGGCTGTGGAGGGATTAAGGGAGTTGACTCAATGAGATAAGTGTTTACCGGACAAGCATGAAGACCCAAATTCAAATCCCAGAAGGACATGTAGGAAACAAGACACAGAAGTACATAGTTCTGCCCGTAGCTGTGTCCCTTCACAAGACAGGAGGTGAAAATGCTAGAATCCCTGGAAGATTCAAGCTAAGTAAACTGTGTAAGCAGAGGGAGATAAGGGATGTGTCTCAAGGTAGAAGGCATGAGCCTGTCTTCTAACCTCCTCACATATGCACTATAGCCCAAAGATACTTGCATATCCATCCTCTCTCCCTCTCCCATCTCTCGCTCTATTTCTTGCTCTCTCTCTCACATTTTTTTTAAATTGGTTTTGGTGCTTTTCCCTTTCCCATCTCTATAGTCTCTTTCCCGGTGTTTATTCTAGTAAACTATGCTCTCTTAAATAGGTTCTGTCAGGGTTAATGACTCACACCTATTATCCCAGGACTTGGGAGTTTGAATCAGAAGAATCAGGAGTGCAGGATCATCCTTGGCTACACAGTGAGTTCTAGGCCACCCTGGACTAGTTAAAACCTTGTCTCAAGAAACAAAGGAAAGAAGAGAAAAAGTCCTTTCTGTCACTGACTTTGAGGAGTAGATTCTGGTGGAATTTCAGTGTTGCTGTTGCACTTCATAGAGCAGAGGTTCTGTGCATGTTTGTCTGTGTTTTAATTGTTTTGTGGTAAGACTTGTGGAGAGACTGATGTCTAGGAGCAGAGGCAGAGGCCATGCATTTGATCATTGTAGTTTTGGTACCTAGCACAAGTTTCAAAGCTGTCTTACAGATAGCATGTTTATTGACCAGTTGGTTCTAATGATTTAAGTAGTACTCAGATTATAGTTACTTCAGTTACAACTCAAAGTGCACTTTAAATAACACTCTCCAATACAACTGTTCATTCAGTAGTCAGAATTTCTAAATAATGGTTTCTTTCAGAATTCTCCCTGGGATAATGTTCTTGGAATACAGAGAAGAGACAAGGAACTCCTGCTCCTCAAAGCTACAGAGAAGGCACAGGCTGAATGTAGAGCTGCCTCAGACAGTCAGCGACTCCCAAGTAGGCTTTACATCCCTCCGTGTGACTGCCATCCATAACAGATACCAACTTCAGGCTTACTTTAAAAGAAACTATCTTTGTGGTGCCCCCCCCCCGTTTAGGAGATAAGTCATTAAACTATAAAAGAGGAAAGTAAGCACTATTAAAAATATTTGGTATTTGTTTACAACTATAATTTTTATGACACATGAATTATGTTTTACTCATTATGTGTATATATGTCATGCAAAACTTTCCAGGTGGATCTCTTGAAGTTGGAGGCCAGCCTGGTCTACAAAACAAGTTCCCGGACAGCCAGTGCTACACAATAGGGAGACCCTGTCGCGAAAGAAAAAAAGAAAATTGTAGAGACTGAAGGGTGTAACTTCTTTAAGAACAAACCTCCCTTTTAGTCTAGTCTCCTTGTAGTTTAGTAAAATGGAAATAGTTAGTGCTTAATGTTTTCCCCATGTTAATTTACTTACATCAGAATAAATCAAAAGCCCTCTTACATACCACAAATAAGAAACATTACTGACATTATACAGTCCTAACACATGAATATGGCTATGTTTTAGATGGAGGGAGGGATGGATGGATGGATGATTGGTTGATCACTTTGTAGCCCAAATATCAGCTTTTGAAGTGCTAAGATTATAGGTGTATGGAAGCATATCTGGCAACAGAGATGCACTTCCTGCCTTGCATTGAAAACTTCCTTAGAGCGGGGCATGGTGGAGTGCACCTGTAGTTCCAGAAGGTCCTGTGTTCAAGGTAAGCTTGGACAGGATACAAAGGGATGCTGTAGACAGCACCTGCCATTTACAAGTTTGTGCGCCAAACATTAAACTAGTGCAAAAATAATGTATTGGTTGTATTGGTTACGTTGCTAACAAAGGAGAATTTGTCCAGTAGAGTAGATGAAGAATTACTTTGAGTTTCATAATTCCTAAAAAGCTCATTGAAACTATTTATCCGGCTACAGTCCATATTTCATTAAGTATTGGACATACTTTTAAATAAATTTTAAGTTCAAGTAATATATAACAGCATTTGTGCCACAGTAGCAATGAAAATAAATAATTCTCAGCTCAGATACAGAGGGACCTATGGATTACGGTGTATTTATATTCTTTAAAGCTCTGATAAAGTAAATAAGACAGATGGCGATGTCCCTGTAAACTGTAGAAAAGAGAACTCATACTTCTTCCAGGGTCAGAATAAAGCTGGTCTCTAGTTTCTTAATAGCCTGTCTTGAAATTTAAAATTAAAAGCAGTTACTCAAAATGTCTACTGATGTAAACTTAATGAAGTTCAGTTTAGATTTAAACTATTTGTGACAGAACATGTGTAGTATCCTTCGTCATGTTCAGAATTGTAATGTTCCTTTCCTTTTCTGCTGTGCAGAAAGTATAAGGACAGGATTAGTGGGTGATTATAGTGCTAGGATTGTAGCACCTGTATGCATGGGGAGGGGAGCAGTGTGTGGCTGTGGGGTGTATGTAAGGGCGGGTGTGAAGTGTGTGTGTGTAGGTGTGGGGAAGTGTATCTGTAAGGGTGTGGTGGGTGTGATTGTGTATGTAGGGTGAGGTTGTAAGGGGTGTGGGGGGTATAGGGGAGTGTTGTAGCAGTGGGGTGTAAGTGTAGGGGGTATTGTGTAGGTGTGAGGGCCTATGTAAGGGTGTGGTGGGGGTGTAGGGATGAGGTTTATGATTGTGTGTGTGATAGACTATGTCTATATTAAAGATTCCTACCAACTAAGTCTCCTTTATCAAATTTTTAAGATAATTTTACCTTTAGATGTCTTAAAATTTATAACAAACACTTCTATGAATTCAGCTGAGGTCTTCACTTTAAATTCAGTTTTGCTTCTGAATATTTTTGTTCCCCTTCACCTTTTTATCATCTTACTCATTTCGGTGTTTTAATTTTAATGCCACTTGCAACACTCAATTGCAGTAGGACTGTAGCTTGAATAGTCCTCTTTTTGCTAGCCCCACAGTCTGTGTAGCCAATTTATAGGTACTAATAACTCTTCCCTAGAGAGCTGCCTCTTTAAGAGTCTTTAAGATCTGTTATGAAGAGGTCACAGGCATTAGGTGCTTCCGGTGCTGATTACAACTTCAGATGCTAAAGCTACTCTTTAGAGCTTTATAGTCATTGCAGTCACAAAAGTGTGGACCCAGGACCGTGGTGCAAGTTTATCCATCTCCTAATTATATGTTTTCTGAGCCACAACTTGTGATGGTGTTTGTACTGTAGATTAAGTTGGCTCATTTTTGTGTTCCTTAATTTGACTGCAGCACTCTTAAAGGGGAACTATAAAGAACACTCACTTTTAGAAGTTGGGTTCCTTTAGGCTGTAAGTATTTACCAAGCTAGCAGTATTTTCTGAACTTAACCCCCAAAAAGGAAAGTTTGGGTGTTAGCCTGTGCTAATATGTGATGAGTTTCCTGTGTAAAAGCTACTCTTTCATCACAGAGACTTAAACTCAAAATTAAGAAGTCTGTTTTTATTAAATGCATTGTGTATTTTATATAAAATGTTAGATGTCTGGAACACCTCCCATTTTATAGGGCTATGTGTTATGGCTTAGAGTTACTTTATATAGTGCAGAAGGTTACCCTTCATTGTGCTTTATTTACCTAATCTTTTTTTTTTTTTGCTTTGATAAATTTGGCACAATGGAACGATCCTCCTTGTTTTAAGAATATTAACATTTGCTTTTTCTGCCTAGTTTTTTATGTAAACTCTAAATAAGATAAAGTAAAATATTTCATTTATAGACCCACTGAAGTAGAACATTTTCAAAGCAGGTAGCTGTCTCCACCCTGCTTTTCATGAAGCGTTTTACCCATTCAAGCAGACTTTTAAAAACAGCTTGTTTTGATAGCAGACTGTTCTCCTGTGGGCCTTCAGCCTTTGCTTCCTGGCAGCACCTTTGGTGCGAAAAGCGAGTGATCAATTGGGAGACTATCAGTGCCAGCATGCATAGAGTGATAAGTTAACACACCACTGGGAGTTTCTAGGGCCCACCAAGATACTTCACTTCTAATGTGCTAACAAGCTCACTTTTCTACCTCTTGCCTCTTCAGTTATTTTTTTTCTCAGAAGAGCTTAGAAGTTGAGTGCATCAGGCATAATGAAAAGCTCTCTAGGAGGGAGAAGCAATAACCCCATTTTTTCCTTTTCAGCCAAATAGAAAATTAGTTTCTGGTAATACACAAAGGCCAGTATTTTTTGTACAAGGGGCACTGCTGTGAATCAAAGGACTCTATTAACTGCAGAAAATTCAGCAGCTGTGAATCTCCCCCAATGAAAAAAGTACTTCCCAACAAGTTGTGAGATATGTGGTATTATTTAGATTGAGCAGTCAGTTTCATCCTCCTCCATTTAGAACCATACATCTTCTTTATAAACATGCTCTGCTACGTTTCCATGTTAAGTTTGCCTCATAAATGTCTGCTATCCTTCCATAAAACCCTTCCTTACACCTTCATTTTAATACATCTTACCCTGTTGCTGCTATCTCAGAAGTAAAATTCTTTTAGAGTTCAGCTGCAATGTACAAAATTGAAAAAAATAGATTATAAAGAGCTAGCATCCAGGTTATTTCAATATTTGACACAAAAATAAATTGTAATCCAAGAAGCTAGAATACAAGCCATTAAAAAAGCAAATGATTCATCAAAATCAAGTCCCAATGGTGCTCAGTCTGGCCTCTAACTAGCAAGCTTTTCAACACCTCTTATTAAACTTTTGTAAACATAGCTGTCCATAATATCACCTATTGAATTATCAGTTTAAATTAGCTCCCAAATGATTTTTCCTAGTTTGAGTTGTAATTCCTAGAATTATAGAACTGAAATATTGAATTATAATTTTTTAAAGAGAATAAAAAAATTTAAGACAAATACTGAAATGGCTTTTAGGGGGAGAAAAAAAGCAATGGAAAAAGAAAAACTAATGTGTGAATTTTTACTGTCCCTATGTAAATGTCTGTGTGCATTTCCATTGTCTTTGTTTATTCACTGTCCCCATGTAAATGTCACCAAATACAGCAGGAGAACTTAAAACTTGAAGAAGAAACGTTAGGTGGTTTCTCAGTTCAGGAACTGTACAACATGAAGTCGACATGTGTTTTTTCCTGATAATTGTCTGTTGCTGCCTGCTGCTCTACACTTTGACAGCCATTTCCATAGTTGCTTTCATGAACAACAGAAATATTCTCTCCCTTTCTTGCCTTTTCTATGCTAACAGCACAATCAGACCTGCTGAAACAGGAAGCCTGGAGTGGATTGTTCAAAAGCAACAGCACTTCAAGGTACTGGTTGCTTGTCAGTAATATCAGGTAATAATGTGTGGTGAGAGCGGAGTACAGTCTCTCTCTGTCAGTGTCAGTGCCCTGTAGATGCTTTGTTGGACAGTAGTGAGGAGCCCCGTGGACTCCTCACAAATACTCCTGCTTGTTTCTGAGTTGTAATTGATGGGGTGGTTTTTTTACTGACACGCAGATTCAGCTATGCATTTATCGTAACTGCATGGAGTTATTCAAGGATTATAGCAACACTAGTCTTCCATTCAAAATGAGAACAATTGTTGAGAAAATACAGAGATTTTAAAAATTGAAGAAGATATGTAGGAATTCCACAATAAGACTTTACAAATAAAAAATGGAGAATTTGGGACATAGTATTTTAAATGCAGTATAATACTTTTATTGAATGACTTTTGGGAGTAAATCTGCAGAAGAATGTTGCTTAACAGGGTAGGAAGGGCTCAGACTGACCAGCTAACAGTTGCATCTTTTCTCAAACTGTTCTAATAATAAACCGGTGTAATTATTCTCTAGTAAATTCCTGTTAAACTATCAATTGTCATGGAGTCAAGAGAAATAAATTGCCACTAAAAAGTACATTTTTATACTTTAAGAAGGGGCACTTTTAGTCATGTGTAAGAACAGGAAACAGTTGACTAAGTAAGGATGCGCTCTTATGGTCCTCGCATAAAATGTGCTTGCTCACGGTGTACACTGCATCTCAGTTCATCCTTAACAGAAGGGAACTAGCTATGAGGAGAGAGCGCGGTACCTGCAAACAATTGTCCAGCACCATTTAGAGCCAACTACATTTGAAGACTTTGCAGCACAGGTTTTCTCTCCAGCTCCCTACCATCACTCACCTTCTGATGCAGGTAAGAAGAAACAAAGGTCTTGGTTACTTGTTACAAACTCAAAATGCAGTACCCTTTTCTTCTAAATCTTGGTTGAATAAAATTCTGATCATTGAAATATATTATTTATGGCTATTTGAGTTTGGCCTGTAAATTCATTTTCTTTTATCTGAATGTGGCTCCTTTAAAAATCCATAATCTTCATAACAATACATGGTCCATATCACAGTCACTGACTCTTGTGTTTCCTGAGGTTCTGAAGCAGAGGGAGCTCCCCACTTCAGAGGATCAGATTTTATGGCCAAAGATATGATGTCATCATCTCAAACTTTATAAGTAAAGCTAAACCAGTCTAGATTTAGAAGCAATTAGTACAGCAAATTTTGTTTTGATATTTGAAGATTTTAAGAGGGTAATGCATTAATAAAATTAACTAATTTTAAACAAATCAGAAAAAAATGACTCATGGCCTTCCTATTCTGTAATATCTTGCACTCCTTACGATTGTTTCATTTATTTTATTTTCCCTCTTTAGATCATTAAGTATCAGTTCTGTTTATCTGAAGGTAAGACAAAGTGTCAACCAAAGCATCTTCTGTTCTTCTCCCATTCCCTTTTTCCAGAACTATCAAGCTCTGTGCTTGTAACTCAAACAATAAGCAGACTTAACACTGCCCTGGTTCATACTAAACATTTCAGAAGTTGTACTAAATTCTTTCCCAGAATTATACTAACCCAGGTCTGCATGAAACACTAACATGGTTTGGGGATAAAGTAACTAATGGTCGACTCCTTGACTGAACTAGTTATGCTCTGTTATATTGACTTCTGTTTGTTTGTTTCTCAGCATGAAAAGTAGCGCTATTGAATTGACTTCGTGTGTCTTTGTTTTTTGCAACACATTCTATTGTTACCAGATATCTGAACTCATGGTTGGCTTTTCTCTGTGTGCCTTGCACTGCACTAGGCACCTGAAGTACAGGGATGGGTCTTGTGGTGATGTCAAGGGAAGCAGGAAGAGCATAATAGGAACTTGGCCACAATATACTACTTCTGATTCTCGTTACGTCAACTCTGTCTCTTTATAGCAGATAAATTTAAACGCACAACAGTTTTTGTAACCTAATCTGTTTTTAAATAGAATTGTAATTCTCAGTTGAAGTTTCATTAGTGAAATTTAAGTTTTCCTTCCAGTAATAATTAATTTGCCATCAGAAAAGTAATTTTGCCAAAGAACTTAGAAACCTTTCAACTAAAATAAAAGACCTAGCAAAGAGAAATAGGTTATCTGAGATTAAATTTTTTGAAAATAATATAAAAAGTGTAAGATTCACTTTCATAGATGGACACTATATAAAAATGATCAGTTTGGCATTAAGATAAAAAAAAGTGAAAGATAGGAAAGGTATCAGAGGTGAATTACTGAACGACAGAATGAAAATCCCTTTTGTATGCCTGGGCATTGGCATTCTTGGTCATAGAGCCATCTGATGAGATGTGAGACCATGTTAAGTGATAGGAATAAGACTTCGGCCCTTGTAGTCAACAAGTTCCATGGTCAGGAGATAGTGGGCTCCACACTGGACTTGTTCTCTGCATCTGCTCACAAATGCTGCTCCGTTCCTATTGCTGTTCACCAGCTCGAATCTTTAGGATTTGTTTGTCATCTTGAAGTTCTTTTTACTTTTGCTGTATTTCCTGAACAGTTAGCAGGTAGACACGTAGGAAGTGACATTTTGAGCGTCGGAACATTAGCACAGGATGTTGTTAAAGTAGCCATCCAAGGCTCCGTTGACTTCATTTTAAATGTGTGAATGTTCTTATGAATTTATTCAACATGACACTTGATGTGATTGTTATCTAAACAATAATTAAAAATATGGATTTAAACATGGACCTATTATTGTGTTATAATTTTTGAGTTAAAATTTTTTAAAATGTCTCTGCCTTTTGGACCATTAGACTCGTGCTCTGATTTTATAAAAGGTGTTCTAACTCTGAATGACATGTAGCAATATTAATCATTTATTGTAGACTTTAATAGTTATGACAGTTTTATCAGAATGATACTACACAGTTCAACACAATAAAAACTATAGTTACAAAACATAGTACCTGAAGAATAATTTTTCTTCCATTTATTTCAAATCTTTATTTTCCTGTCATATTTCACCTCTTAACATAGAAAACAATCTTTCATACTTTAAGTCAAAATGAGAAACTTTGAAATAA
Organism: Bramus lutescens; assembly: GCA_001685075.1. Lineage (NCBI taxonomy): Eukaryota > Metazoa > Chordata > Mammalia > Rodentia > Cricetidae > Bramus > Bramus lutescens. The sequence goes on from LOEQ01003940.1 coordinate 146,685, forward strand.
GTATGTCATAACAATTAGGACCTGACTGTTCCTTTGCAAAACTGACATAGTACGATGTTTATTGATTTTTTTTTCTTTTTGAGACAAGAGTCTTACTATATGGCCCAGGTTAGCTTTGAACTCTTCTGAACGCTAGGATTGTATATAGGCTTGCACCAAGTTTTTTAATTATAAAGTTTCTTTTCCCCCTTTAGGAAATAGATTATTGCAATTGAGAATCAACTTTAGATATCCTATGTATGTAAAATAATTCTAATCAATAATTATATACGTAAAATTAAGTTCTTAAAGAATACTGATATATAGGTATTCCTTGTAGCCAACCCTGTAATATACTTTATTTAGACTCAGTGGCATAGTATTGAGAACTATATTCATAGAGGGCTGGAAGGATAGCCCAGTGGTAGATGTATGTTTACCAGACTCAGAGCCCTGGCTTGAGCTCATTCTCTAACTGGGGAGGGGGTGAGTTTGGGGAGTATATGTGTATTTATATAATTCGGTTCATCTAAAATTTCCTGGTTAACAGTAATCGACTAATAGTGGTGACATTTAAATCAAAAAAATTTTTCATGTAACTTTATTTAAATAGATGTGAAAGATTTCGGTATATAATTGATCCATAAATTTCATAACTGTGTTTTCTCAAAATGTACTGTCTGTGCCACTAGACTGATAACTTAAGGGAAATTATTTTTATCCCTAAGGTCATTGAGGGAAATACTGTGATGTCACACAGTGTTGATCTTCCATAACTACATTAAAACATTATTAAATTTTTCTTGTCCTTTATTTTAAAAAAGTTACAGGAAATTTTGCTTCATCTTTGTCAGGCATGAATGTGGAAAATCTCAAATATATGTATATGTATATACATGACACATTTCTTCTTACTGTAAATTTGAAAATAAAATTGTTCTTGTTCCTGACCATATTACAGTGATAGTTCAAAAATATTCATATTTTTCCCTAATGTTAACCTGGATTTTTTGTGATTAAAAATTATAAAATTCTATTAAGGAACAGAATCCTATTTTGTTGTGAACAATAAATACTAATTAGTTTGTCTTTCATAATTTCACCATTAAAAATATACCCAGAATTCTAGTACTAGTATTTTTGTTGTATCAACCATAAAATATTATATAGTATATCTGGAATTACATGTAAGCTCTAATACTACCTATTTTTGAGTTGTTTTTCAGCAGCTTAGCTATTTTTTAACAATTAATGAATTGACTAATAACTTGATTATCTACATGTATGTACATGAATATATGTATATGTAGATAAATTTATATTTACACCATTTTTATATGTGTAGTTAGAAAATGTCAGTCTTGCTGTTCTTTCTCATGCTAGGTATTGCCATGTGTGATAGTTTAAAATGTATGGCTGTCAAGTCTTTCTAAATCTTGAAGGAGGACATGTCATCAAAATTAGACATTGTTTTAGGTACTTTTAGCTCAGGGTCCTTTAAATGTTTAAGTATTTCCTGCTCAAATTTGCATGTCAGTGGATTAGTCTAAACTTGTAGGCAGACAAATGAGTACTTTTTAGTATCTTAAACTTGGAAATTTGACTTTTATGTTGTTAACCACTAGATAAAATTGAGTTAAATAGCATAATTTGTGGTAATAATAACTGGCTTCAGTTTTCATATAGAACATTCATGAAATAATAATTGAGTGTGAGACACTGTGCCTATGCAGTCTGTGGACCCTTTCATTACATCCTCACAGCATGTCTGTGCAACCTTAAAGGGGAAAGAATGATAGCAGGAGCACCTCACAGGTGGCGAGGTCAGCCTTGTACCCTGACCCTGTCTGCCTCCAGAGCTCACGGTCTCAACATCACCGTTGTCATTGGTCTTTCAGCCCTTATTATTGCTTAGCAATGAGAAAGGGAGAGGGTTGGGGGAGGGAGAGAGGAAGGCAAGAAGAGAGAGAGGAGAGAGAGAGTGTTTACCCAATACCCATCACATTTACAACTCAGAGACATTAGAAATCTGTGTGTGTAGGGCTCTACTTTTCCATTGAAAAATTCTTTAAAAAGAGTTTGGGGGTTGCCAGGGAAGAAGTATATTTTGAAATAGATTAGATTTAAATTATAGTCCTGACATTTATACTACATGAAGTCAAATCAGTCTATGCTATACCAGTTTCCTCACTTGTAAGGTAGAGAGAAAATACAAGAAACCTGACCTGGTTTGTTCAGGTCTACAGCAATAGTTTTTCAGTTCTTAAAATGAAACCACTTGTTGGCCTGATTTCTGTACAATTTGTTTTGAATAATGTGTTACTTCCTTTATGACAGTTTGGGGCAGTGTCCATGTAATCTCAGTCATTGACTCTGTAAACCTTTAAGGCTGTATTTTATAACAGTCAACATAAAAGAGGACAAACTCTTTGATTTCTGAAAATTAAACTTAAATGTACGTTACAGATATTCTCCACATTTGAATGCTTATATTTCATAGGTAATCATTTTATCCAAAAATATTTCTAGTTCCTACTCTTCCTTCCAAATCCTTATCTGTTCTGATTCAGAGTCTCCTATCTGCTCTGTAAGAACTTTTTATGTAGCCATGCTCACTTTGTACCTGTTACACACCAGGCCCTTTGCTACATAGTCATTAATCTCCACAACTTGACAAAGTAGCTGTTGTCTCCATTTCACAAATAAGAAGATGACTCCAGTCAGCTTGCCCCATATGGAGCAGTCAATAAAGCAAGAGATGGGCCAGCAAAATGGCTCGGCAGGTAAGGCGTTTACCACCAAGCCAGACAACCTAAGTTTGATACCCAGGAACATATGGTAGAGGAGGAGAACAGATACTCACAAGCTGTCCTCTGCCGACCACACATGTTCCATGGCATTCATGCACACAGATGGAGAGAGAATAAAAAAACAAACAAATAAATAAATGTGAATACATAATAATAATTATTATTATAAAGGAAGAGTCCAGAAGTGCCTAACCTATTCTTTCTAACCTGTTCACATTGTCTTTTAGTTCATATAATTGAAGTTGCTTTCAAAGTTACAATATTTTAAAGACTTTATTAGCCAAATACTTTAGGAAGTTTTAAAGTGGCCATGCTTACCAACAGACAGTATAGACCAAACCAAAATAAATTTTAAAACCATTTATATTCCCTTTTAAAATGTCTGTGGAGCCCCCAAAGTCATATCCATAGTATCATTTATGATGATTTATTGTACTCAGCATGCAGTATACCAGCTTGTACTGCATGAACGTAGGAGCCATGGGCACTTTCTTATACTACCCTGGAAGATACAGTAGACACAGGAATAACTCAGTCCTACCTTCATGACTCACATAGTGTAAATCAGTAATTAGAAAGAATACGTTGTGACAGGAAGTGGCAAGTGTGACTGTTTTCTTTCCAAATCCAAGCTGAGGCCTGCCTCGTCTGTGCTGCTGTAGAGTGGCTGTGCTGAGTGTACTCCACATGTGTCGTCTGCAGAGGTGTTAGCGTGAGACCTACAGCAGCCCTGCCTGCTTCATTTGGTTTTTAATTGCACGAAAGGAAATTTAATCATTTTTAATGTGGCTATAGCTACCTCATTATACCGTTCCTTTCTCGAGTTCTTATGACCGAATTGGGAGGCAATAAAGAAGACATGGGAGAATTTCTGGTTTTGAAGAAAGCCGATTCTAAATAGGGAAATGGGGTATGCACCCTGATGCCCAGAGATGGGCTTTCTTTACTGCCATTAAAAAGTCATAGGAAACCAGTAATTCTCATTGTCAGGCTGCCTTCAAGAGTTCGAGAGTTTCAACCAACAAAAACAGTTGATGGAAAAATTTTGGTTTTCTCCAGGGTCTTCATTCTAGCACTGGGTTTGAGGATAAAGAAATACTCTCTACTGGGAAGCTTGACAGCAGGTTCTTGTCAGTAAACTGCTGTGGTGATGTAAATGTCACGTGTCTACTCTATCCAAGATGACAGCAGCTAACCAGGTGTGACTCAGCGCTTGAATATGGCTAGCGTAGCAAGGAATTTCAATTTCCAATTTTAATTACATGAAATCTGAACTATTACCTCATACATAGTTGTAGCTATTAGCTCATTACACTGTCTCTCTGAGATCCAATGACTGAATTGTAAGACAATCAGTGCACACGTTAGAAAGTAGGTGTGTCTCGACTCTCTCACAGACTTTTTCCTATTCTCTTTTCCTGTTTGAACTTGTTTTGTTAGTTGGTAAGTATGGCATCTGAACCAGCGGAGCACTGGCCATTGTGGAACGTCACCACCCGAACTCATTGCATGCCAGTTGTGTTCATAATACCACCCTGATTGCTCTCCGTTACTCGGGTAACGCCTGTAGCACCCCTGTTGTCTATCTTCTCTTTTGTTCTCCACTCTGCCTGCTACTATGTTTCTTCTTCCTTCACAGCAGAAAGGCATGTACTGCTAGTTCTGGCCCTCCCAACCTCCGCCAGAGACACTGGCCTTGGGAACAGCGTTGGGAGGGAAGACCTCTCCTCAGAGCAGCACCTCCGTGGCACCGGGAAGCTCAGCTACTACTCCTCTGTCTTTCCCACTCTGGTGCCAGGCTTCCCTAAGTGGGCTGTGGATGCACATTCTCTGAGTGTTCTAGTCTGCATCTACTATGAGCCAGCTCAGATCATCAGGAAGAGTAAATTTGGAGGAAAAAAAAAAACTTCCTGCTTTATAGGCCAGCCTTATCCGGGCTAGAAAGGAAATGTTGGGGAAGATATTTTGAGCAGGCAGTACACGGGTACAAGTGACAGAATAGTTTCCCTTGGAAATGTATATCTATTCCTAAGTATAATTTTACTACTTTTCCTTTAAAAGTACTTTGAAGAATTCTTTGGAGATATAGTCTTAAGATACCTCAACAGGATCTGTTATTGAGCATTTTTGGTTTTCTCTTAGAAATATGTATACCTTCATTTTAAGCATGGGTGTTCCATTACATTGAAACACTAGCATAATTACTCCCAAGCCCAAATGTCAGTGAGAAGAACTGCCCTGTAAATGACACAGGATTTTCTTATTTGAATATGTTTTACCTATTTTAAAATTCTGTGTCTACTAATTCTACTGCTAACTGTAAACATCTAAGCTAATGAACACAAAAAGCAATACCTACGGCCAAAGACATTTTTCTGAGGTCAGTTTGTCTTTTCTGGCTGGCTTTCAAGTGAAAATTCCTGTCTTTTTCTTTCTCTCAAGAATTTGCTCTTTCTATAACTACTTACATACCTAGCATAGTCTCCTGAGGACCTTCCTGTTTGGAGCCTAGAATGTAGTGTGAGGATGCCCTGTGGCTGCACAGTGTGGCTGGTCTTCCTTCCCACCTTCCGTGCCCTGCCCTGCATGCTGATGGTGCTTTGTTGCTGGTCTTTCAGACCCAAAGATTTTATTTCCCATTGCTGTTTCCAGGGTGCTGGCTCTGGATATGATGATTGGTGCTTTCTTTAATATGACATAAGCCATCAGATCACAGGGTTTCCGATACATTAGTAAACTCTGGGGAATGCTTTTTTTAACTTCTGAAGTCCTTGTGAAGGGTTGAGATCCTGCTCTGGATAGCAGCAGGAAGGTGGTTACTGTCTGAGACTGGAGAATACTAACATGCTCACTCTCTCCTACAGGATCCTACCCAGAGAATCTACCCAGTGATGCTCCCACAGCAGCACAGGTAGATGGGGCTGACCTGGCCTCTCCAATGTCTCCTCGAACTAGCAAAAGCCGCATGTCCATGAAGCTGCGTCGGTCCTCTGGCTCAGCCAATAAATCCTAAGGCGACATCAGCCCAGCAGTGATCAACAGTAGCCACCCTGGCACAAACATAGTGTTAACTCTTTCAGGCCTCATGTTTGCCACAGCATTCATGTTTCTTCCTGTATACTTTTTGAGAAAACACTGGACTTAAAACAATTTGCAACTTCTTATTTTAAATTTGGACTATTTATTTCAGTTTTTTCCCACACTCCATGCTGTCATATTCTGAGGGGATCAAGTTTTAATTCATACTCTTGACCTTCCTAGATAATCATGTCTAATTAGTGCTGCCTTCAAGTTTGGTTAATGTTGAGCCAAAATATAATTGGACAAATAGTCTTGTGTTATTTATTGTGCCTAATTACAACTTTATAATTTAATAAATACATAGTTTTTACAAATGTAACTTTGTTTTGTACTGCTGGGAATGGAAGCCAGCATCTCAAACATGCTACGCAAGTACACTGTCCTTCACAGCCCAGCCCTACAATATAAATGACTATAAGCATTTATAAAGCTAGAACAAAAGCTGCACATCTCTTCGTTATGTAGAATGTGTACAGATTGATTGTTACAGACAGAAACATCTAATGGCCATGCAGCAGCTCAGATTCCAACTGAAATTACATTCATTAACTTTTTCCTCCCAAGTCAGTGTCTCATTTCTCGGCAGCGCAAATGACGACACAGCCTCTCAAATAACTAGGAAAATCACCACAGGACATTTCTTTTTAGCTCCCAAACAACTTTGTTCTGCTGTTTGAGGTGGTATCACTGTTGAGTACCATTTCTGTTTGGAGGCTGTGGTCCTATATCACCAACCAGTTTATCCTGGTGTGTCTGTGTGCACTCCAGAGTACCAAAAGAAAAGGTGGTGGAGACAAGGGTGGAAGACTCTTCTCATATAAATGTTTGCTCAAATTATGTGTATCATTTAAAAAGTAAGGGAACATAACCCAGGAGTCTAAGTTAAATCTGATATTTTAGTACTGAACTTGCTGCAGGTGCACGTTGGTATGCATCCCACCTCCAGAAGTATTTCCTGTAGTAAATAAGCTGCCCCCTTTTGTTTAACATGGGCGTCTCCTAAGGAAATGTAGCATGATTGATACCAACTGCATGTGTAAATACATCATCCTGACAAACCACAGAATATAAATTATGTATCATTCATGTAGTGTCTACAGATTTGTAATGGGATAAAAAGACATGGTATTTAATAAAACAAAATAAAATATTCTTCACACTTCCTGTCCATGATTGTGTTCTATTCATGTATTTTCAGACTTAGTAGCAGCAGGGCTGTGTAATTGGGAGATGTAACATGCCCCCTAGGGTAGCTTAGCTAATCATGAAAAAATAAACATAAACGCCGTTTTCAGAAGCAGCCCAGCGCGCTTCTAGGTTCTCCCACTGTCAGTTCCAGCACAGGAAGTCTACCGCTTCCTAAGTCTGCCAGAAACTCGACCAAAATCAACATATCTCTCTCATGACATTTGACTTGTTACATTTCAGTGTTTTTTTAGTATACTTTCAGGAATTAAACTTTCTACCAAATTTTTCTGAGCAAATTAATTTTAGAGTTTCTGTGCACCTTTTAAATTAGTGCTCATAAATAAAACAATTAGATGAGTAGAGAGATCCTGTGGGAATGTGTTTAAAACAGTGTAGTTTCCCACAGCCAACAGAAAGAATTTTTCAAAGAAAAACTTAACTTCTTAAATATTTCTATTGTATTGATAACACGTAACAAGACAGACAAAAATGCTAATTTGAAATAGCGAAACTAATTAGCACCATTTATATGATTTCTGTAACCCTGTTGAATAGACTTAAAACAAGCAAAAAAATGGGGGGTCCATATTCTCTCCTCCATGGAACTGCAGTCTGCAGCTTGACTCTAAAGGAGGAAGTCCCCCTGCATTTCAACACTATTATATTCACTTGCAAGATGGCATTTGTATTCTGTCAAAACAGGTCCCTAAGATCCTAAAGTTGAATGTTGGTAATGAGGAAGTAAGAGATGTGCCTTGGAAAATACACTATATTCAACCACTCAAGACAGAATGAAACAGGCACAGTCTACATACATTTATTTGGTGGAAGCAGCTTACAAATCTATTGTTGGACAGTGCTCAGCCAGTATCCCAGACTCTGGCTATTGAGGGAATAAATACAGAATATACATTGAATATATTTACAAAGAAATTCAAATGTTGTTCCTGAAAAGAAAATATAGAATATTGAGTGAATTGACATTCAGTTCCATAGTGGGCTACAGGTTAACATCTTCCTTAAATTGAACAGTTTGTGATGCAGTGTGCAGCAGATTTACACCAAAATCGTAATAATTTGAATGAATCGTTCTAAAACATTCAAACTTTTGGAATGAGTATAGTATTTTTTCTTTAAAAAAAAAAGGTAATGTAAAGAAAACCTTTAAGTAGCTCCTCCTGGATGCAGCACATAAAATAGGTAAAGAATGCAGAGGGCACACCAACTACTTCCCGTTAAGCAGCACCTTCCCCCACCTCCAAAACCTAATTTAAAAGAAGGGACGAATACATTCAATTGAGGAAAGTTCCAGGGATATTTTCACACCGGACAGCAGCATCCTCTTATATTCCTGTTCATCTACAAGGGTCTAAGTCTTCCTTCCCTGTAGGTTTGGCATCAGCCACATAGCTTGATTCACAGAATATACAAGGCAAGAAATCTGACCCAGTTGATACAGAAACGACATAAGTGCCTGTGGTGGCAAGAGGAGAAATCGTTGATGACTACCACTTCAGGTAGAACCTTGTGTACACACTGAGACTTGCATGCGTTCTCTGCGACTTTCCATAGGAACTACAAACGGTATAGGATTCATTGGGGTCTCCAGCGTTTTAAGGAAGGGGATGCCCTATTTTAATGAGGAAATGAGGATTTAAAGCTGTCAGCTTTGATCATGAATTTTTATGCCAGATACATACCTGCTCTAGAGGGGGTTTTACATCTCGCTGCCTTCTCCCTGGGCGGATCATGACTAGGAGAGTTTTAAGAGGGAAGGCAAAGGAAGAGGAAATTGCAAAATGAAAAAAAGCCCCACAGGAGTTCCCATATTGTTTTCTCCAGCCATTCTGGAAATCTCGCCAGGCTTGGGTCCCT
>LOEQ01003940.1:157134-168074 GCA_001685075.1 Bramus lutescens
GAAAGACTACGCCGCCGCGACAGGGCGGGAATCCGTGCGGGAACGGGTTAATGTCCTCTGCCAGGACTGAGCTGATGAGAAGCAGCGAGCGAACTGCAGGGCGGCTCAATCCGCCGTCCTGTGCCTACATTTGACGGCGAGAGCACGTATGCCATCCAGTATCGATCCGGACTGCGCGCGTCTGTGATACTATGAGAATTCATCTGGAGAGAAGGGCTCTCGGCGCCGCAGATCGTGCGTGCTGGCAAACCTCTGGAGCTCAGGACGCTGCACGGTTCGGGCATCGAGCTCTTGGCTGATAAGTGCCTCCTCCCCTGGGGGAAGAGGAGTGGGGAGGGGAAGGGATCTAATTTTCGCCTGTCCTCACATAAAGTGGTTTCTCTGTTCACACTTTCCACTTAAGCTACCCAGAGACATGACTTAATGCCTAGCTGGCCTGTTTAGCATGGAGGAGATTGAGTGAGAAATGCTGGTGGAATCGGCATCGCATCTGCTTCCCTGTACATGACAAGGGACGCTGCAAGGGATGTGCGGTAGACCAAACTCAACAGATTGTCGTCTGGCCCCCTGCCACCAGTCCGGCACTTCGCTGTTGTTGTTAAGAACCAGAAGAGATTTGAAAGTTTGTAATACTAAGTGAACAATGAAATAATTAGCCAGTATTCGGCAGAGGGACCGTGCCAGCCTATAATAACAAAAACTTGTGCAGTGTGAGAACAGGAGGCAAAGAACTGTGCTCAAGGCTGCTCGCAAAATAATAATAATAATAATAATAATAATAATAAATCTGGAGGCAGAATTAAAGTGGAATGTAGGCTAAGAGCCCCATTATCAGTGAAGTGATTTTACATGGAGGACACTATTTAAGGAAAGAGGCACAAATGTCTATTCGACTCTGATTATGTATCAGATTATGCAGGAGAGAGAGAGAGAGAGAGAGAGAGAGAGAGAGAACTCTTTACGCAATTGGTAGATTAAGTTAGAATGCAGATGACCAGCAAGAATCACACAGGACAAATTCAAACCAAAGCCTGGCAGATTTCAATGCCTAGATTCTTTCTATTATACCAGTAACTTCAAACTACTTCTTTAACAATGAGCAGTAAGTCTTAAAGTATATACACACACACACACACACACACACACACACCTGAAAACAAGTTTCAAAAAATAATACTTAACAACATACTAGATTCTCAGGTTTTCTGGCCAGTCCCATTGTGTTTTAAGGACTGGATTAAGACCAGAAGTTACGGTGCTTCTCATTAAATAGTGTGGAGTCGTGCACAATATTTTGCAATCAAAATTCATATCCTGAATCACTAAAATGCCATGGTCCTAAGTAGCTTGATAAGCTCACTTTCCCAAGTTGATCGTTTCTGACATGTCAGCTACGCATGACATGACTTATAACACAAATTTATCTCTGTCTTCCTCTTATTCTTTCTTCTCATGACCCAGAAATACTTGTGATGTGGAAACACAGGTGTAAGGATGGTAACACTTTAAGATAGACCCTTGCCAGGAAGACTTTTTCCCTGAGGCGAAAAACATTGCTATATGTTTTCCCTAAGATCCTATAGAGCCCTGCCCCCTTCAATAACAGCCCTCTGGAAAGCAGTGTACACCAGGAACTTTTTTTTTAAAAAGCTTAATCTGCCACTTTCAGGAAAATATTTGTAAAGAAAACTGTTTACCACCTACTATTGGTGATTGTAGACAATCTGAAATTACCTCAAGGATATCACTGTAAAGCTGAAGATGGCGAGTTAGCCATAAGCATCCACAGAACTAAAAGTGTGCATCATGGCCGTAAGCATAAAAGGCAGGGCACGAAGGTGCTCACATGCTACGGAGCTCAACTATGGGGGAATAAAACCCAGACACTGGAAGGAAACGATTCCAAAGTGTTGTTTGTATTGTTCCTTTACCTAGTAGGAATTGTAAGAGTTTTAGATCTTTTAAGTACCCTGCAAAAAAGAACACACAACTCTGGTTATCAGAAGGAAAAAAACAAAAAACAAAGAATACATCACCCAAAAAGCTAGAATTAAATGTGGCAGCTTTCCCTAGGACACCACAAACATCAAATGGAGACTTTTATGTTTACTAAGCATTCTCTGTGTCCCTGACACAGAGGTGGCAGTCTCTGCCGTGAAGACCTTCCAACTGGAGAGCACTCCTAGGAGTTGAAAATTGGAAAGATTTAAAACATTGATGAACGAAAGGACTTGTAGCACAGCTCTCACTCAGGGAGAAACCTGGAGGATTCTTCAGAACATCAGCAATCCTTTCTGTCTTCTCACTAAAGCATCAAGGTAGAGAGAGTGGGGCCCAGAAAGTGAGTGAAAGTTTGTGGTACACACCTCCTTCCTCTTCAGGTTGCCAACATGTTTCTCCTTTAAACATGGAGAACCTTCTTCTGCTCCATCATACTTGGACAAAAACTCATGTGTGTGGAATCATCTCTCAAGATTTAAGTCTTTAGCTGTGGAATGTTTGACTTCAATTCAGTTGAAGGGAGAAAGGACTTGACAGCAGAAGAGAGACAAGTGGGAATAACGGGGACAAGAGAGGGTGTGAGCCCCATATAATCCACACCTACTGCACTGCTTAGATTTCATCGGCTTGACACAAACTAGAGTCACATGGGAAAGAGAGAACCTCATTTGCAGAGTTGCCTGCATCGTATGGGCCTGTGGACATATCTCTGGGAGCATTCCTTGATTCATGATGGATGTAAGAGGCCAAATTGCCCTCTCTCAGAACAGCCTTAACTGTTTGAGAAAGCAAGCTAAACAAACCAGAGGGACCAAGCCAGTAGGCAGCATTTTTCTGTCCTCTACCTCAGTTTGCCTCCCTTCACGGCGGACTGTAAGCTCTAAGATGAAAAAAAAAACCGTTTTCTCTCTAATTTTCTTTTGGCCATGGTATTTATCTTTTTTTAATTGATTTTTATTGAGCTCTACATTTTTCTCTGCTCCCCTCCCTNTGTGTGGGTGGGTGGTTTTCCTCAATGCTGGAGGCTTAGCCCATGGTCTATCGCGTGCTACGCAAGTGCTTTGCCATTGAGCCCAGTGCTCAAGCCCTGACCCTTAGCTATTTTACAGCACATTTCCTCCTCCACTGCTCCTCATTCTGTCTGTTCCATCCACGCTGACCTTCTTAGTTTCCTCAGATGGGACAAGTGCTCTCCTACCTTAAGGCTGTTTTCTTCTGCTAGCACAGTGGTCCTCAACCTTCCCAGCACTGTGACCCTTTAATACAGCTCCTCATGTTGTGGCTATCCCTCCACAAACATACAATCATTTTTGTTGCTACTTCACAACTGTAACTTTGCTACTGTTATGAATCATAATGTAAATACCTGTGTTTTCCATTGGTCTTAGGTGACCCCTGTGAAAGGGTCATTCAACTCCCAGAGAGGTTGCGACCCACGGGATGAGTCTGGCTAGTCATGTTCCTGGGATCCTGTCTCTGCTTCCAGAGGGCTGGGAATACAAGCAAGACATCACCTGCCCTGCCAGATTTTATGTGGGTGCTGGGATCCCACCTGCCCACCCAGTTTTCATGTGAGTGCTGGGGCTCCCACCTGCCCATCTATCTTGTATGTGGGTTCTGGGGATCCAACCCTGCCCCTCATGCTTCTGCGGCAATTCTTTTATCCACTGAGCCATCTCCCAAGTCCCCAGTAGCTAATTTTTAAAATTTCTTCTACAAAGAAGTGGGTTTTATAGTGACATTTTCATGCATATATGTCATTATACTTCATTTTTATCAGGGCACACCCTCCTCCACGTCCCCCTTCCATCCCACCTCAAATCTTTATTTTGGAAAGATAAGTTTACGGGCTGTGTTGGAGCCAAGCTGGAGGACTGAGGAGATGATGTGGAGAAACTGAGAGAAAGATGAACCGTGAGGCAAGTAGGGTAGGCAGAAAATATCATAGTACATGATAGAAGATAATGCGGGCTTAATCATTAAAACGCTGAATATATTTAAATAATTGATTGAAACTATGTAATTATACTTATCCAAGTGTTCTCCCTGTGTTAAGCAGTAAAGTAGGTGCACATTTGAAAAACTTGAGAGTAGAGAGGACCACTTGACCTTCACTGGCCTGTGAAAGGCTGGCTGCCTTTTGAAATTGGAATTCATTTCAAGAACTATAAGTAATGAGAAAATAGCTAACTTGAACTTGCAGGAAAAGGTTTCCAGTGGCAGGAGATGTCCTACAGGAGAGTTTAGTGCCCATCGTGCCGGGTGCCTGCTGGGTCCTTCCAGCCAGCCTCACACTCCAGAGCTCAGTCTTCCCTTCCAAGACCCCTCACACATTTCCTGTGCCCCGGGTGTAGCGCCCTCACACCACAGATGCTTAAAGCCTTTGTCAACAGTGCATAAAGATAGCTCCCCAATATTACTACAGATTCTCCTGTAAGCACACTTCCCTCCTTCCTTCCAGTCTCAAGGGAATAAGTACTTTCCGAAATGCATTCACTGCACAGGGGGGAAAAATGCAGGTTTGAATCCTGGCACTGCAGCTTACTGGAAAATGTTTAAATATGTTTTTCCTTGGCTCTCAATTAGGCATTGCAATATGTAGAATATAGAATATAAATTAAACAAGATAAACTAGAATCCTCTGCAGTGTTGGCTCCTGGTCACACTTGTCATGAGAATACAAGTCTCCATACATGGCGGTGTAAACTCACAGGGGTAGAGACAATCCAGTCCACTCTTTGTTACACAAATAATGTACATGTGTTTGTTCCAAACAAGCCCTCTTGAGCACCTTGGACACTTGATGAAAGTGTTGCCTGGCTGGGGGAGTAAGGCCTTGTCAGTCTTTATTTGCATATGTTATTAGACTTACTATCCAATCATATCCTTGAAAAGAACATGCACTTTGTAGCTATGCATGCCAAGACTGTGTAAGTGTATCTATATGCCTGCCCCACCTGGCAAGTTACAGAGTTTTCTCTTTGTTGTCTTGCAATTGCTACTGCATATAATCCTGATACACAGTTTCAAGGTTCATACTAATCACAGCCACATCTGTTTAGCTCACCGAACCCTTCACCACAATCAACTCTCGGAAGGCAAATTAGGACACATTACATATATGCATGGGACTATCATCATGAAACCCATTTTTTGCACAAACAATATACCATCACCACAGCACAATAACTCAAATACTGAGGAAATATTTAGGAAGAAAGAAGATCCCCTTGCCCTGAGATCATCGTGTCTATGAGACACGCTCGGTGGCTGATCTACTTTTTAATTCCTTGGCTATCTGGGGACTTGCTCAGGAACAGCTTTATCTCCTGTTTCCTACCCCATCACGTCTACCTACAAATGTTCCTATAAAAACTAACATCATTTGTCACTGCGAGAGGCCATGGATTGCGAGGACTTGAAAATCAATCATAGTTCCAGAATCTAATAGTTAACTACCAATATTTCCCCCCCTAAACTTAATCCTGTCTAGTTGTCCTCGTTTTAGCAAATGGCACTCAGGCCAAAACCCAAAATCCTTTGGCTCAGGCTACCCCATCCTCAACCCCTTAGCAGTTCTTACCATTTCTACCTTCGGACCCTTTCCCGACTCCGAATCCTTCTCAGGTTCCCCATCATCACCGTCACGTTCTGCCTCCACCACTGCTCTCTCCTACGCAGAGGGAACCAATGTCACTGTTTTACTTGAAAATGTCAAGTGAAAGCATCAACCCAGCTACAAATGTCTCTGGCATATACTCATCCAGGTCCCTGCTCGGTTGGTTGGTTGGTTTGGTNTGTGTGGGTGGGTGGTTTTCCTCAATGCTGGAGGCTTAGCCCATGGTCTATCGCGTGCTACGCAAGTGCTTTGCCATTGAGCCCAGTGCTCAAGCCCTGACCCTTAGCTATTTTACAGCACATTTCCTCCTCCACTGCTCCTCATTCTGTCTGTTCCATCCACGCTGACCTTCTTAGTTTCCTCAGATGGGACAAGTGCTCTCCTACCTTAAGGCTGTTTTCTTCTGCTAGCACAGTGGTCCTCAACCTTCCCAGCACTGTGACCCTTTAATACAGCTCCTCATGTTGTGGCTATCCCTCCACAAACATACAATCATTTTTGTTGCTACTTCACAACTGTAACTTTGCTACTGTTATGAATCATAATGTAAATACCTGTGTTTTCCATTGGTCTTAGGTGACCCCTGTGAAAGGGTCATTCAACTCCCAGAGAGGTTGCGACCCACGGGATGAGTCTGGCTAGTCATGTTCCTGGGATCCTGTCTCTGCTTCCAGAGGGCTGGGAATACAAGCAAGACATCACCTGCCCTGCCAGATTTTATGTGGGTGCTGGGATCCCACCTGCCCACCCAGTTTTCATGTGAGTGCTGGGGCTCCCACCTGCCCATCTATCTTGTATGTGGGTTCTGGGGATCCAACCCTGCCCCTCATGCTTCTGCGGCAATTCTTTTATCCACTGAGCCATCTCCCAAGTCCCCAGTAGCTAATTTTTAAAATTTCTTCTACAAAGAAGTGGGTTTTATAGTGACATTTTCATGCATATATGTCATTATACTTCATTTTTATCAGGGCACACCCTCCTCCACGTCCCCCTTCCATCCCACCTCAAATCTTTATTTTGGAAAGATAAGTTTACGGGCTGTGTTGGAGCCAAGCTGGAGGACTGAGGAGATGATGTGGAGAAACTGAGAGAAAGATGAACCGTGAGGCAAGTAGGGTAGGCAGAAAATATCATAGTACATGATAGAAGATAATGCGGGCTTAATCATTAAAACGCTGAATATATTTAAATAATTGATTGAAACTATGTAATTATACTTATCCAAGTGTTCTCCCTGTGTTAAGCAGTAAAGTAGGTGCACATTTGAAAAACTTGAGAGTAGAGAGGACCACTTGACCTTCACTGGCCTGTGAAAGGCTGGCTGCCTTTTGAAATTGGAATTCATTTCAAGAACTATAAGTAATGAGAAAATAGCTAACTTGAACTTGCAGGAAAAGGTTTCCAGTGGCAGGAGATGTCCTACAGGAGAGTTTAGTGCCCATCGTGCCGGGTGCCTGCTGGGTCCTTCCAGCCAGCCTCACACTCCAGAGCTCAGTCTTCCCTTCCAAGACCCCTCACACATTTCCTGTGCCCCGGGTGTAGCGCCCTCACACCACAGATGCTTAAAGCCTTTGTCAACAGTGCATAAAGATAGCTCCCCAATATTACTACAGATTCTCCTGTAAGCACACTTCCCTCCTTCCTTCCAGTCTCAAGGGAATAAGTACTTTCCGAAATGCATTCACTGCACAGGGGGGAAAAATGCAGGTTTGAATCCTGGCACTGCAGCTTACTGGAAAATGTTTAAATATGTTTTTCCTTGGCTCTCAATTAGGCATTGCAATATGTAGAATATAGAATATAAATTAAACAAGATAAACTAGAATCCTCTGCAGTGTTGGCTCCTGGTCACACTTGTCATGAGAATACAAGTCTCCATACATGGCGGTGTAAACTCACAGGGGTAGAGACAATCCAGTCCACTCTTTGTTACACAAATAATGTACATGTGTTTGTTCCAAACAAGCCCTCTTGAGCACCTTGGACACTTGATGAAAGTGTTGCCTGGCTGGGGGAGTAAGGCCTTGTCAGTCTTTATTTGCATATGTTATTAGACTTACTATCCAATCATATCCTTGAAAAGAACATGCACTTTGTAGCTATGCATGCCAAGACTGTGTAAGTGTATCTATATGCCTGCCCCACCTGGCAAGTTACAGAGTTTTCTCTTTGTTGTCTTGCAATTGCTACTGCATATAATCCTGATACACAGTTTCAAGGTTCATACTAATCACAGCCACATCTGTTTAGCTCACTGAACCCTTCACCACAATCAACTCTTGATATCTGTAGGGATGTTTTCTGCCATAAAGTGCGTTGGCTGGGTTGTTCTTTCAGGAAACATGTCAGCTTTCTTTTGGTTGTTGTCCCCAAGCTACATATCTTCATTTTTAACCTTTCTTTATCAGTATGTCATCAGTGAGTCCTACTAATAACAGTCCCCATTTATTTAGCCAGTGACAGCTTTAACGTAACTAAACTTTTAGCCCCTCTCTGTGCCTAATCGCTATTATATTTGGAATGGAATCTGCCGTCTCTCAAAAGGCTTTGTGTTTGCTCAGTTGTGTTTCTTTCTTTCTCCTCTTCCTTGTTAGATTAGTGTCTGGTTCTTATACATACAACGCCTCTTAACCAGTTTAAAGCCTCCACTTACCTTCCTTTCTTGTTTTTAAAGCTAGATAACACTTTCATCACGCAAAATTCTTCTTTAATAGTAGAAAGACATTAGACCACCTGAATGAACTCCATCTGTGCTTTCCTGACTCGTGCTACCGTGGCTGTGTGTTTTAATACTCTACTTTCAAAGTCCACACCATAGGCTGGAGAGATGGCTCGGTAGATAAGAGCACTGGCTGCTCTGGCAAAGGACCTGAGTTCCCTTCCCAGCACCACATCAGGGGTTTACAGCTGCCTAGAGCCTGCTCCAGGAGAGCCAATACATCTGGTCCTCCATGGGCACCTGCACTTATGTGCACACAGACATAACAGTGAATCTTTAAAGCAAGAAGAACAAAGTCCCTCTCGGCTTGTATGTCAAGATCAACCTGGAACTATAGGAGATCCTGTCTCCAAAACAAAACAGATTTAATTTATTGATATATATATTTACATACATGTGCATACACAGATTTAGCAGTGGTAAAATATATCATTGTAGTATATCTGAAATCCTTTTATTTTTAACAGTCAGCCATTATGTTTCTATTTGTTTGTTTTGTGTATGTCTGATGGTCAACAGACAGTTTGTGGGAGTCAGGTCTCTCTCTCCACCATGTAGATCTCTAGGGTCAAACATGACAACTGAGTCAACTCACTGGCCTTGAAATGCCTTGTTTTATCTATTATAAAAATTTAGCTTAAGATTTATTGTATCTTTAATTATAGGTATGTGTGTGTGTGTGTGTGTGTCAGGTGGGAGGTATGTACATATGAGGACAGATGCCCACGGAGGCCAGAACAGGGAGCTAAGGTTACAGGCAGTTCCTGGGTGCTGGAAATAAAGACAGGACCTCTAGAGGAGCAACACATGCACTTACCCACTGAGCATCCTTCCTGGTATCTGTTAGCACCATGATAACGCCATTGCACTGTTTCCTTTTTCCCATTTGTACCAGGGAAAAGGCAAGTTTTGGTAGCTGCTGCTCTCTTGAAAGTAATGTGCCTTTATCCCGGTTGTTTTTAATATTGGGTTGAGAGGGGAACAGGGTTCTTCTGTGACCTTTAAAATTCTGTTAAAATATTTAAAACTTCCCACTCTCGGTGATAAACACAAGTGAAGGCTTCTACACTGAGAACTGGAGACTTTTATTTCACTCTCAAAATCCAGAGCAGTTTGAGAGGCTGGGTAGATAGAGGGCTCCATAGTTTAAGAGCTTGCCTGGAGTTCATTCAGATCCCCAGGACCCACAGATATGCCTGTCTTGGCCCGCCTGTGTTTCCAGCCTGCACTCCAGAGCAAGCTGGCTGGCTGGACCAGACATACCCACAAGTTCCGGATTTGGTGGGGAGAACATGCCTCAATGAGTGGCCCAGGGTGATTGCCGACAGCAACCCCAGGCCTCCACAAGCAAATGAATCCGCACACATGAGTGCCCACACACATACAAACACGACACGCACTTGCAAACCACATGTACACACATGAAAATGAAAACCACAGTGGTATAAACAGCACTTTGCCCTTTTAAGTAATGTTTGCCACTACACATCTTTCTTTGCTGTGTCAGGGTGACTGGTCCCACTCCCCTTAAATTTAAATCAGCTTCTATTGTTTGATGGCTTTTTTCCCCAGCGTTATAAAACCTTGCTGTATTCACAATATATCCTTTAATGTAGCGTTTTTCTTTCTTTGGGGACATATTTATGCTTTTCGTCACAGACTCTTTCCTCGTTGGTGGTGGGAGCTTGCCTTCGCCAAGTTCCTCTGAAGCATTTCTAGGAAGAGCAGCAATACCAGCGCCCCGCGCGCCCCCTCCCCCAGTCTTCTGCAGCCATGCGCGCGCACGTGTTCCGTTCAGAGATCATCTCAGCATCGCCCTTGTTCCCTGCTTCGCGCTTCGCTGTACCTTCAGCTCTGCTGGCCGCTTCTTCTCTTCAATCCTATCTACTTTTGTAAAATGTCACGTGGGTGACATGGAAAGCCCACAGTGATAAGCCTCGCTGTGAGCGTATCAAGGATGCATAGGGACTGATTGTCGAGATGGTCGCAGATCATGAGGCACACTGGCCATTTGTATATTTGCATGATGCTCGGTCTGTGCACTGGTGAGCTATCACTGCACGCAGTTGACAGTTGACACCGTGTGGTGACCGATGCTGTAATGATATTTTGTTTAACCAAGTAATAGGTGTTGAAATCTGAGTCTATAGAAATCATGCAAAAAAAATCCCACTTGATACAGAACAGTTTTAAATCTGATTGTTAAGAAATAAACCATCTAAATTTACCTAAGATAGTGAATCTTACAGCATCCAAAATCACCATCAATGCCTGTTGTAGTTTCTAAATCTTTGTTATTTGAAAATATCAATCTTAAAATGCAACCTAGAGTGTGACAATTTTAGCAATCACGATAGGTTCCCTAAAGACCTCCTGGTTTAAAGTCAGGCACCGTAACACACGTCTGACGCCCTGGCACTTAGGAGGTGGAGACATGAGCTCAAGGTCATCCCTGGCTGTCCGCGCCCGCCTTCGACCAACAAGGAATGACGCGACACCGGAGCTCTTCTTGCAAGCGGTTTATTCAGGACCTTGTTACAGCAATGGAGTCTCTCCACTAGTCTCTCTTTCTTCTTCTTCCCCCGGGCAAGCCTCTCCCAG
>LOEQ01003940.1:168147-186011 GCA_001685075.1 Bramus lutescens
GTGGGCACTGTCCATAGGTCCACGCATACGCAAACAGCTGATGATCATTATGCGGCCCAAGCGGGCTCGGGCCACACATGGAGTTGTTTATCTCAGAGAGCACTCGTCCTCGGGATCACGAGGGGCGGAAGCCAGCGCCATCTTTAAGGTGTGGTTCCACGCGGCTCACTACACCTGGCTACATAGGAAGTTTGAGGCTAGCTTGGGATACACAAAGTCCTGCCTCATAATAAACAAACACAATCCCCACAGTTTGAGGCTATGAATGATCCAGCACATTTCCGTTAGTTGTTTGTGCACATGTAATTTCTGTTTGCTCATCTGCCCACTCGGAGTCACAGTGGAGTTCAGTTCAGCATTCAGTAGAACAGAACAAACAACATAGGCTGTCTTCAAGACAGTCACAGAGGCCCATGCAATGGCAAGTCAAGAGTTGCTGGCTGTCCCATGTCTTGCTGTTGGCTGGTGTGATCTGTCTATCTGAACCAGCAGTTGCTTGTAGAGATATTTTGTTTGTGTTTTAACAAATAAAGTTTGCCTGAAGATCAGAGTACAGAGCTAAGCCACCAGAGGCCAGTCAGTGGTGGCACACACCTTTAACCCCAGGACTCCGGAGACAGAGGCAGAGGGATCTCTGTTAGTTCAGGGCCACCCTGGTTTATATGAGATTGAATCTGTCTAAAGGAGAAACAGAGCTCACACAAAGGTGATCCCAGCACTTGGAATCCCACACCTCTAATCCCAGCACTAGGGAGGTGGAGACAGGAGTGATATGGCTGGGCGGAGAGAGGAATATAAGGCGGGAGGAGACAGGAGCTCAGTGCAGTCTGAGGATGCAGTCTAAGGACAGGATCGCCCCTTCAGCCTGAGCACTGATAGAGGTAAAAGGTGTCTCTGCTTCTCTGATCCTTCAGTTTTTACTCCCTAATGTCTGAGTTTTATTCATTAAGACCAATTAGAATTCGTGCTACAGTTGCCTTTTTTCTGCAAGCCTTCATGTTCTCTGTAGGGGTCACCAAAGCTGGTCTTTCATGTCCTTTGTAGTTTTTGTTTTATGAGTGTGTGTGTGTGTGTGTGTGTGTGTGTGTGTGTGTGTGCTCACACATGCATCATGCATGCCTCAGTGCACACGAGGAGGTCAGAGGATAGCTTGGGGGATTCACTTCTCTCCTTCTATCATGTGAGTTCTGGAGGTGGAACTCAGGTCTGCTGACTTGGCAGCAGGTACCTTTGCCCACTGAGTCTCTACCACTGACCCTGGCCTTTTATGTAGTTAAGCAAACTCAAGCTGGGGCTGTAGCTTGGTGGAAGAGCACCTACCTTGGACGCACGATACTTCAGGTTTAATTCCTATGACTGCCTAAAAATAAAAATATAAACAAGCTCTTCATTACTATGTTATGGTCTTTTTAAATTTTTAAACTTTGTTATTTATTTCTTTACTTGTATATGGGTGTGTATGTGTGTCTGTCTGTCAATCTGTCTGTCAGGAGAGGGCTCACACACTCCACACAGCATATATGTGGAAGTCAGAGGGCCGCTTTGCAGAGTCCATTCATTCCTTCCATCTCTACATGGGTTCCAGGAATCAAATTAAGTGGTCAGGCTTGAATGGCAAATCCCTTCAGCAGCCGAGCAGCTACTTTCTATGTTATTATCTTATAGCCTTAAGCTATTAAACCCAGTATCTGAAGTCCTCATGACTCTTTGGGTCATTGTTTATTTGATGGGCTTGGTTTCTTGGCTTATGGGATCAACCTTTCAGGGGAAGGGTTGTTTCGACAGTGATTTTAGGCCCAGGATGAAGGAATCACACTTCAGAAAGGACCTGAATTTGCTTCTCCTGGACACTGTAAGACAGTACTTTAACCTGAGTTCAGGGCTTGAGACTCAGTGGAAGGCAATTTGAATAAACCAATAAAACTGGAAGGCTTGGATCCCAGCATCTTGTAAGGGAAGATCTGCTGTCAGACCTCCTTTATCCAGGTCCTGGTTTCTGGTTCTGTCTCTCTTGTCCTGCACATCTGTTGAGACGCATCTTCCTAACTATCATGGACAGGGAAATTCCATCGTCTTCCTCCACGTGCATGTTCTGCTTGCCGGTATTTCTCCACTTTGGCCTAGCCACTTCACACTGTCCTTTCAGATCTTTTTATGCTTTAAGAATGTTATAAGGTGGGGGCTGGAGAGATGGCTCAGCGCTTAAGAACACTGGCTGCTCTTGCAGAGAACCTGAATTCAATCCCCAGTACCCACATGGCAACTCACAACTGTCTGTAACTACAGCTCCAGGGGATCCAGCATCCTCACCCAGACACGAATGCAGACAAAATACCAATGCACATAAAATAAAATCTTAAAAGAAAAAAGGAGACTGTTTTAAGGGCTGGAGAGATGGCTGAGCAGCCAAGAGCCCTTGCTATTTATCCTATACTCTAGCTCAGATTCCAGTACCCATACCGGGCAACTCACAGCACCTCTGACTCTAGCTACAGAGGAGTCTGTGCCCTTTTCTGGCCTCAGCAGATGTCTGTACATATGTGGCATAAATGCTCATAGATACACACATACACATAAAGAAAAATACAGCTTTTTTCTAACTTTGTATTAAAAATTCATACAATATATTTTGATCATGTTTTTCCCACCCCCGATTTCTCTCGGTCTCCCCACCCACACAACTTTATGTTTCCTCTCTTTCAAATAAAAGAAACAAAACAACAATAACAACAAAACAAAAAACACATCAGAAAAAAAAAGCACAAAAATGAAAACCAAAATAAGCAAGCAAAAGATTAATGACAAAAAAATGCCCAAAGCTATACAAGATAAAAAGTTTACAAAAATGCCACTGAGTTACTTTTGCATTGACCAATTCCTCCTGGGCATTCGGGCCTGCACTGAGGTGTAGTTAACATACCCAGTGACACCTGCTTTCTTTCTCATTTAGAGAGAAATATATAAATTTGTCATTTATATATTGGAAAACTATTGATTTTTGTGTATTAATTTTGTATCATGTTACTTTATTGAAAGCGTTTAGCAGCTATAGAAGTTTCCTGATGGAGTTTTTAGGGTCTTTTACGTGTAAAATCTTACATACATAAAACGATACTGTGACTTCTTTCTTTCCTGTTTGTATCCCCTTCAGTTTTCTTATTGCCCTAAGACTTCACGTGCTATACTGAAAAGGTATATAGAGAGTGGACACTCTTGTCTTGAATTCAGTGGAAATGCTTTGAGTTTCTTTCCATTTAGGCTGATGTTGGCTGTGGGGTTGCTGTAATTAATTGTCTTTGATACATTAATGTCCCTTGTGTCTAGTCTCTCTAGGACTTTATCATGGAGTGTTGGATTATGTCAAAGGCCTCTTCTACATCTTAAGGAGATGATCCTGTGGTTTTTGTCTTTCAGTCTCTTTATGTGTTGGGCTATATTTGTTGATTTCATATGTTAAATCACCTCTGCACCTCTAGAATGAAGCCACTTGATCATGGTGGATGATCTTTTCAATATGTTCTTGAGTTTGGTTTGCAAGTATTTTATTAAGAATTTTTGCATCTACCCTGCTGGTGTTGATAGGGTCATGGTGGCATCCAAACCTGGGCCTAGGAAAACTGGACTCATCCCTCACCATGGGCATGGGAGAGCTGGCTCTGCAACTTACCAGAGGTGAGTGGTCCCAGCTGCCTGACTGACCAACTCAGCTGCCACCCAGGCACACTTCCAGGTCTTTGAGTTGGCTCACCCCAACATCTACCCCGTCTATGACCTGCTGGAGTGCATGAAGGGACTGGTCCTACCAAACCATAGACCCAGGAAGAGCTAATCTGGGTCTTCACCAAGAGCTACAGGAGATTAAAAAAAAAAAAGTTCAGGGTCAACAATACAGTTTAGCGGGTTAAAGTGCTTACCGCCAAGCCTGTGACATGAGTTCAATTCCTGGGGGTCCATGTGGAAGAAGAGTAACCTCCATACTCACACTGTGGTAATGCACAGCCGCTCAAGGGCGTTTTCAGGTGGGCACACAGAGAGAGACAGACATACAGGCAGGCAGAATAAGAATAAGAATAAGAATAAGAATAAGCAATGTTTTAAAGAATGCTTTGAAATCCCGCTTTTTCCTTTTCTGTGTTTATGAGTGTTTTGCCTGGAGGTGTGGAGGCAGAATGTGTGTGTCATACCCAAGGAGATCAAAAGAGAGCATCAGGTCTGGAGGTGCAGATGGCTGGGAGGTGTGGAAGCTGCACACCAAACCCAGGTCCTCTGCGAGAACAACAAGAAACTGCTGAACCACCCTGGCCGCCGCCAGCTCTTTTCCTGTTTTTACTGGGAGGATGCAGCTAAGAGTCTGCCATTATCAGAAGTACTACATTAAGCATCTTCAAAGTTTTTACTAAATATTGCAAACTATCCTTCCAAACACCTATATGATGCGGATCAGCAGGCAAAAAGTCCCACTTGCCCTATTTCTTTGGTTTTTATGTTCTGTCACTTATGAGGGACGATTAGATAAGCTAAGAGCATTGCTGTCTTCAAACAAACTTGCATTTACTATTGATGTAATTCAACATCTCGTAATCTGTTAACGTGATAGTTCACTTCCTTTTGTGTTGGAACACGAACTCAGGGCCTCGTGGGTGTTTGACAAGCTCTCAGTAACTGAGCCAAATCTTCAGTCTTTCTTTTTGTATAATTTAACCATATCCGACTTGCTGTTACGTAGCTGCTCCCTTAGAGTCCTCTGGCAGTTTCACAGCTGGTACCCACCAGCAAAGCTACACTGGTTATTAAAATTTGAAAATGCTTCCGCAGCAGTTAGAGGCTTTCCAGTGCTCTCAGCCCATGTCTCCAGCCTCAGCCAAATCCACACCTCTGTTTTCCACCATGCCAACCAGAAGGTCCAACACAGCAGACTCTGGAGGCCTGGGGTTAGGTCTGTGGCCCTGCCTTTTTTCTGATTGGCTAGTAGCCACCTCAATTACATTATTTTTATTGTCACCCTTGTGATTATACACAGGAAGTGTGTATATATATATATACCAAACCATTAAATAAAACATACCCAGAGAGTAGAAGAAATTATTCCTTTTAATTTCTTTAATTTGATTATTTTCTACTTTTATTTCTCAAAAAAAGTATGACAGGTGTTTGGGGGGGGTTGTTTGTTTGTTTTGAGACAGGGTTTCTCTGCGTAACAACCCTGGATATCCTGAAACCCTCTATCTCTCAGGTGCTAGGATTAAAGGCATGTGCCCATCTTCATGGCTATTCTCTCATAAATTATCTTTCGGCTCTTAAAAAAACCTGCAAGGGAATTTATTTACATAAAATTTTCACTCAAATTGACCCTGCTTTGGACTCCACCCAGTCTTGCAGTACTCCATCGTAATGCCTTTGAGGAAAACCACAGATTCCAAATTCTGTGAACCTCAGCAGAGGGCAAAAACAAGTCATGAGACATTTCAGACAAACCTCTCACGTGTGCACCTCTGAAGAAAGGAAGAGCTGATGTAAGTGGGCTAAATCATTTTCATATTTCCTTACAGCGTTGGTCTGTGAAGATACTGGCCCTTTCTACTGTCTGTGCCAAATATAATAGCTAGACATTATGATCTGTTTTACGATTATTCTGGTTTAAATCTGATAGGCACACAATTGCGTTGTTATCTGAATGGCATCTTCCGAGCATTCAATTACCCTAATCCTATGCAGACCCACATCAAAGGCTTTTACAAACATTTAGATATATGCTTGGCCGTGGAGTTTTCTGTAGCCACCAACTTGTCGAGTAATTTTATAAGACCAAATAAATCAGATTTGCCTGGCATTATCTGTCTTCATAAACAAATGCTTTCCACTGCCCATCACATTGTTATCTAAATGATTTCAGATCAATTTGGCGAGCTCTAACTTGGGCAATTGCATTCTGCCAGCCCCAAACTCCCTCTGTTTTCCAATTGGAGACATTATTCTTCCTTTCACTTAACGAAGTGTTCTGTGCAACAAGCAGGCAAGTATCTAAACCAATCAAGCCTAGCTCCGAAAGGTTTGTATTTGATAGGTTACCTAAAACATACTATGTGTTCAACCATGCTACAGATTGAGCTGGCAACATTGTTTCCTAAACCATGGTATTAAATATCTTAAGTTGTGTTTTACTGCATTGACAGGAAATGTAAAAAAAAATTATCTTCCTTCATATGTGCCTTTAGTATTTAGTAATATTAGATTTCCTGGTAATTGACAACATTTAGTTGAAATTAATAATGATATGTATTAGATATGATTTATTGAGAAATGTTATACCTTATGCTATGGAAGAATGGTCAACGTACTTCAAGAAAAATTATGGTTGTGTCAGATGTGGTGGTACATGCCTGTAGTCCTAGCCCTGGAAGGCTAACTCGGGATGATTAAGAGTTTAAGTATAACTGGGACTACGTAGTAAGTTCAAGCCCAGTCTAGGTTAAATCACAAGACCCTGTCTCAGACAAACCACACAGAAGGATAGGTGCTCTTTATTTTAAGATAACTGAGCAGCCCAGACGTGGTGACACACACCACTAAGCCCAGCATTCAGGAGGCCCAGGAGAGTGAATCTCTGTGAGTTCTGGGCCAGTCAGAACTACATAGTGACATCTTGTCTCAAAAACTAACTAACTAATGAAAAATTCAAAGTAAATAAGCAAATACTATTCACCATCTGGCATAAGATTCCCTCCCCTAAAAGATGTGATAAAATTGTTGACGCAATTTCACTTACTTACGACGGCCTTTGAAGTCTGTAGCTGACCTTTATAAGTGGCATTTGTCTAAAACGATGCATTAACTTTGAGACAATCAAATCAGGCACCAGGCTACCTGAAAATGTTAACGCAAAAGCAAAGTGCTTTTCTGGAAAGGGAGAGAGAGGAGCCAACTTCTGCTTCCTTTCTGTGTTGCTCTCTTCAGGCTCAGCTTGGACTACTGCGGCAGCCTCCCTGGTGATCTTGTTGTATTGCTAGAGATGCTTAAAACAAACCCACGTTTTGAAATCCACTCATAACTGCTAGGGGATAATGTACCCACTAAGTGTGTGTGATGCATTGCTGGACCTGTTCCAATCAGCTCAGGAGAGTGTCATTTGTGAGAACATCCAAACAAGCCAGGAGAGACAAAATAAATAAAACAATCATCATTATTTACTTACCCAAACTATCTCCTTTACTAGAAGAGGGTAGCTGAAGTAGCTATATAAATAATACTATTCCATTGGAATAACTAAGTGGCCAAAACCCAGGAGTAGCATGCAGGAAGGAATTCCAAAGGCCTAAGGTCACCGTTTCCTTTGGTCTTCATTGCTCTCACTGGGAAGCTGTTTTCTTTTTTAATGAAGGACATAACTCACAGGATCAATTATCCTAATGTTTTCTTGCTTTCTGGTGTTCTACTCTCAGATATCAACCATGCTTCTGTAGTGCAATGCATTAAATACTCTGCTGGAAAGTGTTATTGAGAAGGGAGAGGATACGGATTAAGTCTTGGTTTCATTTCCTTTACCCTTTCCAAGTCTCTAGGTACTTTACACGGGAGTAATGACAATACTGGCCTGGATAGCGTTGTATATCAGAGCTGTCAATCATTAAGAAAGCTTTTACCTGCCCAGGTGCATGGTAAGTGTAGTGCCTTTAGGGAAAGGACTACCATGCTTCCCAGTAAAGACTTGACCAAAGGCATGATTATTACTGTTTGTGTGGAGGAGGGAGGTTGTTAAGGACTGTATGTAGGCAGGGGCATGATGGTGAGCACATTTAATCCCAGCATTCGGGAGACAGAAGCAGGTGGATCTCTGTGAGTTTAAGGCCAGCCTGGTGTACAGAGAGAGTTCTAAGACAGCCAGGGCTACATGATGAGACCTTGTCTCAAAACAATCAACAATAATGATATGTAAATATCAAATTAAATATGAATAGCAAAATTATTGTTGTGATTGTTGTTATTATATATATTGAGAGCTGGAGAGATGGTTCAGCAGCTAAGAATGCTTACTGCTGTTTTAGAGGACCCAAATTCCCTTCCCTGCACCCTTGTAGCTCACACCTGCCTGTCGCTCAAGCTCCAGGGCAGCCTCTGCTGGTCTCTGAGGGTACTGCACTCTCAAGCGCAAACAATAACAAAAAAGAAAAATAACAGAATTGCAGCACGCATCTGTAACCCCAGCATGGGGGTGGGGGGTGGAAAGAGGGAAGTGGAGTCAGGTAAATCCCCGGAGCTCATTGGCCAGGAAGCCCAGCTGAATAAGAGAGCTCCTGTTTCAGTGAGGGAGCCTGTCTCACAATGAAAATAAAGTGAAAATAACTGAGGCAGACCCTCACAGTTGACCTGTGGCCTCCACGCACGCCTGTACACAGAACACATGTGCTTATCTGTAACACACACACAAATACACACTTGTCCTAATTAGGCATCCAGATCAATAGACTTCATTCATACTTTCGGCAACAACTTGTTGATGGGCAACCTCACTTCCAGCACTCCAATGAAATGCAAACCGCCTTCATATTTGTGTGTGCACCCAGAGCTCAGTGCTGTCCTCAACCCTGGTGACGGAGGCTTCTTCTGCAGTGTCTCCTTGTCGCCACAGAGGCCCATTACTTGTCAAAAGGCTGACGCAGCTATCAAGTGTTTAGCCCTGAATGAAGCGTCTGCACCAATACCCTCAAGGCTCAGAAACAATTTCAGAAGAGGAGCAGAAAGAATGTAAGAATAAAGGACAGGGAAGGCTGCTCCAGACCTTGCACCCAGGGACTCGCTACTACTGGCACCTGGACAGTTATCAAGCCAAATAACCTGGATGGATGTGGGAGTGGCACGTGAGGTTCCACCCTAGATGAGGAGTTTCTGGCTTAGGGGAGAAGACACCTTTCTTTGGTGGATAGACAGGTGAGAGGTTGTTCATACTGTAATGGATGACATCACATCTTTGTACATGCATGTAGATCCAGTGAATGACACCACACCCATGTACATGCATGTAGGTCTAGTGGTTGACATCACACCACATACAGGCATGCAGGTCTAGAGGATGATATCACACCCATGTACAGGCATGTAGGTCCAGAGGATAACATCACACCCATATACAGGCATGTAGTTCCAGAGGATGACATCATATCCATGTACATGCATGTAGGTCTAATGCAGGTCTAGAGGATGACATCACATCCATGTACATGCATGTAGGTCTAGTGGATGATATCACGCCCATGTACAGGCATGTAGGTCTAATTGAACTCGGTGGATTATTACAAAGAAAAAGAAAGTGGGAAGGGGAGGAAGACCTGAAGATGAGAGTAGGGGAGGGGTTGGGTGGATTTGATCAAGACACATTGTCTAATGTCAGATAATAGATAAGAAAATTATAAACAAAAGAGCAAGGTAGAGGGAGATCTGACTCACAGAAAGGGAGACCATGTGACCAGATGCAGAAACCAGAAGAATGAAGCTGCAAGCCAAAGGATTCTGGAAGCCAGTAGGAGCTAGACGTGGCCATCAAGGAACTGTCCCTGCTTCCCTGAGGACAATTCAGCATGGACTTCCTCTCTCCAGAAGCTTCAAAGGGTGAACATGCCTGCAGCAGTACAGAAGGCTCCCCCTACTTGTGACTTTGAAGGTTCCATACGGCCAATGCTGAGAAGAAATCAGGGTTCCTTTCTCCGAACACCCATGAGAGGGGCTCAGAGCCAGGTAAGGAGCTCCCTCACCTGGGGTGGGTCAGGGTATAGAGCCTGCCCTGGGCTTTGCACGAGGCTCCCCACTGGGGGAAGAGGAGTGCATTGCCTAGCAACCTCAGGCCTGGCTAGGCTTCCCACCGTGCCCTGGTTCCCTAGAATGGAGCATGCATGCAGTGATTGTTAAGAGTGTGGAGGTTATTTAAAAACTAGAAATAAATAAAATGAAACAGCCCGGGGCTGTGCTTCAGTGGTAGGGTGTTTGTTTTACAGCAAGAGGACCTAGGTTCAATTCCCAATACTACCCTCCAAAAGTATATATAAACATATGTGTATAGATGTGGATACACACATACATGTGTGTGTGTGTGTGTGTGTGTGTCCACATCAGCTGCTCATGAGTGTCATTTACTCAGAGGACTGAGACAGGAGAAGGATCATTAGAACCCAGAAGTGCATAGCTAGCCATCCTGGATAACAGATTGAGGCCATCATCTCTTTAAAACAGGCTTAGCACTGGAGCGACGTCTCAGCAATTATGAGCACTTGCCACTTGTCCAGAGGACCTGAGTTCTGTTCTCAGCACCCTCATTAGGCAGCTCACAACTGACTGGGACTCTGGGGAATTCAACGTCTTCTTCTGGCCTCTTGGCATGCACATGTGTAGCATATTCACATGAAGACAGACACACACACACATAAAAATAAGTATATATAATATATATGTGAATAATGATGGTTGCCATTTTTCTCGATGGCAACATTGGGACTAGGAGTCTTCAAAGGAAGTTACTGTGTATGCAGATTTTATAAACTTTCTCATAAATATGAAACAGAGCAATATTTTTCTTATTAAGCTATTACATCTATTTTCCTGCGTAGAATTCCTTTATGGAAGCTCCATGAAACCAATCACAGAAATGAGTTACAAAGCAGGAAAAGCAGGATGAAAAGGACAGGCCCAGAATCAGGCTGTGTCAGGTCTCCCTGCATGTATCACAGGAGTCCACGCCACGTCCTGCAAATATTTAATAGTCCGCCCAAGAAAGCATGTGTGCGAAACAGTACGGACATATTTTGGACGATTGTGCCAGAAGGCTCATCATGGCCATTTTCACCGAACTGTGTGTGAGTGCAGGGTTCTCTGAAGCTGGAGTCACTCTTCGCGGGATGCGCTGCTGCGTTGAAGCAGCCAAGGCTTTCATTCTACTTCACTGGGAACGACAGTTCGCTGTATTAACGTTCTCTAGACACTTACGCCGTGTGAAATTATGCCCCTCGATTACAAATTCTTCCAGCCTCCTCTCTCTTGCTTCTCTAGCTTCAAGTCTCGTTTCAAATACTCCACAAAACAGTTGGCATAAAAGGAGTAACCCTTTGTTCCTCCTTCCCTCCACCTTTCTCTGGAGATAATAACGCTTTCCTCTTTCACGGAGGGAAAGGCATAATATTTTGTAAAGTACTTTAAAAGCCTTCGCTGTGAGAGCTAATGGAGACAAAGCTGCTCTGTCACCTGCCCTTCTCGCTCCTCTCAAGTTGGCCATTTTCTTTTTTGTTTATTTATTTTGTGTGACTGTTGAGGAGAAATATTGTTGTGCTGTTGGATGTTGAAGCTTACTTCTGCTTTCTTCCATGTCTTTGTGACCCCATAGAGTTTAACAACCACAGAATCGCAGATCGTTCGCAGGAACTGACTGGAGTGTGATCTTTTTGTGACTGAAGGGCCTACAGATGATTTCATCTCAGACCCAAAGAGCCTCCCGAATACCAGCTCCCCACACAGCAGTATAGGAGGGCAGCTCTGTGCACCACCGCACGCCACCTTAGGACCCACACTCTAGCCACCAGCTCTGTGCTTACATTAATTAAACATGTGACAGCGTTAAGTGAAGGAACTGATTGGACCTATCCACAAAGTGCCCAGCACAATGTTTTACCCATAGCAAATATTCGAGAGATGATCCTAAGCAATTAAATAGAACTAAATCATAGGCTTTCTTAGATCATGCGCTACAGAAACCCCTGAGCCAAACTGAACTCAGTATAGTGATGCTTCAGCCTGTTATCTCCAAACTCCAAATAGTCCCTTTGTTGAGAGTCATTTGGCAAAGCTCTGGAAGCTGATCTGGGACATTTTTATGGATATTTGTGTAAAAGTCTACCTGAATTCCTCTCTATGTAATTGTTAATAAAGATTACACTATACAACTTACAGATTAGTTGGATGTGGAAGTTTATGGCTATCATCCCAGCGTTTAGAAGGCTGAAGCAGGATTGCAGAGATCAAGGCTAGCTTGGGTCCTATAGCAAGCCCCTGTCCCTGTCTCAAACACAAGAGACTTAGGACAGCTCAGACGCTGCCAAGAGACGCCGTCTACAAAAAGGACACAGGTGACAGAGGGAGAAGCCAGTGTCGGGGAATATTATTTTCAGGTGTGTGACTTTTGTTTACATTGCGTTTATTTAACTCTGTAAAGCTGTGGGGGTTTTGCCTGTCTAAAACACCTAATGGTCCTAAGAAAGAGCTGAACAGCCAATAGTGAGGCAGTAGCAAGGCTAGGCGGAGTTAGCAAGCAGAGAGGATAAAAAGAGGAACTAGAGAGACCAAACAAGGAGAGGACGCTAGGGGTCAGCCACCCAGCTACACAGCAAGCCGAGGAGAAAGAAGTAAAGTAAGATATACGAAATAGAGGAAGACAAAGGCCCAGAGGCAAAAGGTAGTAGGGATAATTTAAGAAAAGCTGACAAGAAACAAGCCATGCTAAGGCCGGGCATTCATAAGGAATAATAAGCCTCTGTGTGATTTATTTGGGAGTTGGGTGGTGGGCCCCCCAAAAGTCAAAAGGGCAAAACATCATACAACAAGCCAGTGCTGAGTAAATTTAGCTTCCTGACACCGCCTGAAAGCCACACACATGTGACCTCATCCCGGCTAGGAAACTTGCTCTGTTACCTTAAGGGACTTGCTTAGCCTCTGAATCTGCTTCCCTTCCCTCCCGGAGGTGTAGGAGGTGTATTAGCCCTTGCTGGCTCAGTGGAGCAATTAAACAAAAGGCCATTTAAAACATTCCAGGAATGTGAAAGCAACCAAAATTAACATAAAACACTGCTCCAAGCAGCTGCAGGGAAAGCCTAGTGAACGGAACCCAAGAAGTCAGGATTGGGCATGACGACTTTCTCCCTGTCCTATCTCACTCTGAGTTCCATTTGGAGGGTGAAAACCTTTGGCAGAAGAACAATAAAGCCAGGTACAATGAAACATGCCTGCAAATAGACCCATATGCCGAAGACAGAAGCAGGAGGATCACCGCAAGCTCAAAGCCAGCCTAGGCTACAAAGCAAGGTTCCCATCTCCAAAAAACTAAGGGGCTCAGGAGATGGCTTACTGAGTAAACTCTCTCCTGCAATCATGATCCCCTGAGCTCAGACCCCCAGAATCACATGAAGCCGGGTGTGGGAGCACATATCTGCAATGCCACACAGCTTGGTGTGTGAAACAGAACATGAGACCCCGTCTCACGGTGGGAAGATTAAGACTCATGCCCAAAGTTGTCCTCACACCTCTGCATGCACCCTATGTGTGGCACATGCGTGCCCACACTCACACCATACTACAAAATGATTTTTTTTCTCAAAAGAAGAAAAAAAAGCCCTAAATAAATAAAGCCGCTGAACCTGGATAGGAAGACTTCCACTTTCCACGGGGCTGCTGTACGGAAAGGAGGAAGACATTCAAGTCCTTTGCTCACCAGCCAAGTCCAACAAAGTGGTCAAAAGAGTGGAGGGATGAGCAGAGCCTGGGCCTGCTTATAAGCAATGGCATGCTACTCCTGTGGCTGATACCTGAAGCTGGGTAGACCAGAAGGCGACAGGGATTGTTATTAGAATTGCATTAGAGGAGGGGTCTCTAGAGTGAGTGAGGTCAAAATTAATGCTGCAAAAAGATTAAGTTTCTCGGCTGCTTGCCATTTACTCCGAGAGATGGATGGTTTGCCAAAGGAGAGAAATGTAAGCTTTTAGGGTATGTTGACTCACCTGAGTGAATCTAAATAATAATTATATTTCCAAACAGAAGCATTAATAACTTGAAATTTTAAGATTATAATACACCACTATATTTCACAATAAGAAATAATAACTGTGACAAAGCAAATGATTTTTCCCCAACTCTAAACTGGGGAAATGATTGACAATGTGGATGTTTTTAAGTAAGTATTTTTGTTATACTTAAGCAAGCAGCATTACATGAAGCTGCCATGTAGGTCTATCAGCCCCTAAAAGTCAAGGGATCATAGATACACTGGGTATTATATTACATACCTATAATTCTAGTGATCAGAGGCTGAAGCAGGAGGATCAAAGATTTAAAGCAAGTTCAAGGCCAGCCTGAAATACATGAGACCTTCTTTCAAATAAGATCTGGGGATATAGACTAATTAACAACATATACAAAGCCTTAGGCTTAATCCCCAGTACTGGATAAACCAGGCACGATGGTGCATGGCTGTAATCCCAGCATTTGAGAAGAGGAGGCAGGAAAATCAGAAGTTCAAAGTCATACTTGGTTACATATGTTTTATGCTAAGGTCAACCTGGGAACATGAGTCTGTGTCGAGAGAGAGAGAGAGAGAGAGAGAGAGAGAGAGAGAGAGAATAGAAGGACCATTAAGTGGTAGATGTATAAATAATGACTACATCTGGTCTAGACATCTTTCTTTTCCCTTTCTGTCAATGTATATATAGTGTGGATAGATATGTATATATAGTGTGGATAGATAAAACAGCAATCGCAAGCGGTTTTGTATACTTTACTATGGTCTAAATGCATGTGACTCCAAAATTCACACACTGACGGGGAACCCTAAGTGGGTGGCTTTGAGAAGCGAGGCCCTTGGCAGGTGGTGAGGGCAAGCCCCAGGGAACCTTCTATCCTTCTCAAGACATGGAAGTGGGGTACAGACGGAACCAGAATACAGACCCTCTCCAGATACGCTGCCTGCAGCAGTTTTGACCTCGGACATCTCCTCGTCTAGAACCATGAGTAATAGCTGCCTGTTCTTTATAAGCTACCTGGTTCCTAGTAACGATGTTACAGCAGCCCAGACGGGTCAAAGAAGGCTTCCTCCCTCAACAGTGGCTTTTTAATAATCTCGTCATATTTCTTAACGAGTGAACTAAGCATCTCAAATGTCCATTTTCCCATTCCAACTCTTCCCTGCCTTTCTTTTTAAAAATTCATAAATCTCTACTTCCTGATGCTTGCGAGTGTTCTGGACTGAGTTGTTCTCTGGCTTGTAATTGCTTCAGTTTTCTTTTGCGATGCCTTCCTGGATAGGGCATTAGAAACACCTGTGGCTACAACGCCACTCTTGCTGTCTTGCTGTCTCCCCTGCCATCAAAGCAATGGAACCCTTGCTCCATTGTGGGTCAGCTTGAATTGGAGACTGTGTCTGAGTGGGACCTGCCAGGTGCTATCTCATTTCTGTTTTCAGAATTCCATTACTACCAATTTAAAGCAATGAAAGTCGGCTCTTCTTTCACTACCAGAGAAAGCGTGCTTCCCACCATCTCTAAAGACACTCCAGTCCAATGTTAAAATTCACCGTAGCGAAGTCATACACAGTTGTGTAAAATGCAATTATCCTTGTTTTATAGTTTTTTAATTACAATATTAATCCCAAATGTATTACTGGGTATACTGGTACACAGCTGTCACCCTGGAAGATAAAGGAGAGAAGACCTTGAATTCAGGGCCACCCTGGCCTATACAGGAAGACCCTGTTTTACAAACCACATGCATATTAAATGTAACTTTAAAATACCATTTATTCTTTATCCTTATTTTCTACCCCCCAAAAAATCTGCAAATGGCATTTTATTCTAGAATTTGTAAAGCCAGTAATGTAGGAAACATGCTTTGTAAGTTTTCTAGGAAGCTGGGGGTGGTTTACTGAGAAAATACAGGGAAGGTAGAAATATCCACGGCTCTAGAGGGCAGGCATAACTATGGACCCTAGGATTTTGACTCCTGCCAGAAGATTTTGAAGCCTCCCCCTCCTCCGGAGGTGAGTCCTCTTTTAATTCGGGGGTTCCTACTCGGGTGTTACCTTTTCACCAAAGAACCTTAAAGTAAATGAAACTGGGGTTCACAGAGATCTCATCACTCACAGCATGAAGGTGCCTGTGCCTACAAATGACTGAACCCTGGTGTTTTCCTGACACTAAAGTTTTATCACACATTCATCACTGTTCACCCGAGCTCCACATTTCCCTGCGTTCAGTAGCTCTAGACGCCCACAAATATGTTTTGCTATAAATTACTGGCACCGTTTCTGTTGATATTCGGCATAATCAAACATTTGTAAGCAGGCTGCCTTTTCAATCTGCTCAGTTGATGCACTTTACCTGATCTTTCATTAAAGCAATCAAAACACGCGCTGTGTCGCATCTAATGAATGTTGCATGTATGATTAAGTGCTTTCATTCATATTGCAAGTTTGATTTAATGTAATCTGCCTTTCAGACAGCCATTAGCCCAGCTCCTATGTGAATTCGATTAATTGGCTGAATTCTTCCAGATGTCCATTAGGCATTACAGGAATTTGTGGAAACAGCAGGGACTGTCTAGCACAGAACCAAACAATGAAATGTTATATTGCTGCCATGACTTACCAAAAGCTGGATTCATTTTCATTAATAAAACATCTGTACTCTGCACAGCTATGCATTGAGATGTGTTTATTTTATATGTTTATTTCTCTTATGACTGTGAAAAGATAGTTAAACACATTTGCTGATATGTAGACCCGAGGCTTGGCAGGTGCTGACTGTCAAAACAGTCCAGTTTTCTAAGTTTATAGTAGGGCCTAGGCAGAAGGCAGGAGACTAAGAAACACCTGTTTGAAGCGGACTTGCTGCAACGGGAAGGCAGTAAGTGATATGAGAGACATACCCTGAAGATGACTTGATTGGTCTATCCCATCTGCTCCTATCCAGTCTTCGAGAGTAGCGGGCTAGAAGGGATGACAGAGTCAGCATTCACAGACAATACCACACACCAAAGCCATGAGGGGCAGCAAGAGTGACGGACAGGAAAGAGCCCGGAGGCCTCCTCCTCAAGAGCAGGTGGGTAGGCCGGGGCTGAGGTGTTGGAGGGGCAGCTGTAGGTCACCTCTGCTCAGCAGGCATGGTTAGAGACAAAGAGGGAGTCAGCTGGCTGCTGCCCCTGACTGACCACTTGGAGTGCGATCAGTTATTTTCTTTGACAAGCGAGGGTGTCAGCTAGGGCATGCTTAATGTTCTTCCTCTGGGCAGCCTTCATGTTCTCAGTTTTCTCAAGCCTTTTTAGAAGCCTGCAGGGCTCAGCCATAGGAGAATGTCAAGCTCGTTGATAGCCTTGAGGTTGGCTGCAGCCTCTTCCTCAGGGAAGTGATCCCGGGTACAGCAGGGGGCACTGTGTGAGGAAATGCTGTGACATGACTATCTCCTCATTGGAAAATTTCCAGATGCAAGCATGGCCTGGGCTGACCGTGTTAGGCTTAAGCAAGGTACCTTCCAGGTAGACATGGTGGCTCAAAGCTAGTACCTTCTCAGTTACACACTGATGGCGCTTCAAGTCATGGTCACCATCAGGGAGGATTTCAGGCTCCAGGATGGGTACAATGCAATTCTGCTGGCAGATGCTGGCATAACGAGTCAGAACATTGGCATTTTTCATGACGGCAAGGACTGAAGGGGTGTGTTCCCCAGTCTTCAGCACACAATGCTGCTTGGCAAAGTCGGCTCCATCCTTGTACTGGGCACAACGTCCAGACAGCTCATCCAGCCCTTGGGTGGTGGTCTCACCATGAGTTCCCGCCAGCAACACCACGCGCTTGTCTACCTTAATACCCACAGCACCACCCTTGGGCTTGATAATTTGGGGGAAAGAACGTCCATCACTGCCTTCTGGTACAGAGTCATGTGGAAGAGGATGCTTCTGGTGGACTCATCTGCAGCCAGGGTGCCCTTGGCCGGAGTTACAACTCAGTGAGAGACATCTGACAGCTCCGTCTTCCGCTCCGGGGTCAGTGCTGGGTATGGGTAGCACATAGCGCTGGTGGCCGCATGTTCCTGGCACGGAGGGGGAGGGGGTGAGCCGGCTGGTGAGCG
>LOEQ01003940.1:205117-220741 GCA_001685075.1 Bramus lutescens
AAAAAACTTAAAAAAAGAGGACTTCTAGACTCACAAAAATTGGGAGCCAAGCACTCTGTTTGCTGGCAAAAAGAGGTTCTGTGGCACCTTTAAGAAAGGTCTTTCTGATTCAGCATCTTCAACAAGAGGGAAGGAAGGGGAACTGGAGAGATGGCTCAGTGTTTCATCTCTGGAACCCATAGGGTGGAAGGAGAGACTAGATTCCTATAAGTTGTCCTCTGAACTTTACATGTATGCTGTGAGCCTGTACACACACACACACACACACACACACACACACACACAAAATATTTATTTAAAAATTAAAGAAGGAAGCAGGGATGGATATGATTCCCTATGCCTGTATGGAAACATCATAACAAAACCCCTACTTTGTACAATTAATCTACACTAGGAGAAAAGAAACTGTGGAGCATGAAGTCCCTGACCTAGAAGAGGAATTACAATCATTACCCCGATTTGACCCTTACATCTTGCATACACAAATCAAATTATCACACCCTACCTACAAAGACGAATGCATGTTCCATCTCCACGGTACAGGGCTGTGAGATGTCTCAGTGCCTACCTCTTCTATCAGAGGACCAGAGTTCAGATCCCAGCATCCATGCTGGCTAGCTCATCCATCTGGTACTCAGGCTCCAGGGACTCCAATGCTCTCTCCTGGCCTCCAGTGTGCGCCTACACACACCCACACACAAATAAAGCTTAAAAATAAATGATAGAAAGAATATGGGGCTAGAGAGATGGTTTCGTGGTGAAGAGCATTGGCTGCTCTTGCAGAGGGCCTGGGTCCAGTTCCCAGCACCACATGGTGACTCACAGTATCTGTAAGTCCAGCTCCAGGAGATCTGTAATTTCTGCTCTCCACAGGCTCCTGCATGCATGTTGTTACATGCATCCACTCACAGGTACACATACATACATAAATAAATACAAAAAATAAAATAATAATAATTAGTAGTATTATTATATAAATCATTTATTTTTTAGCCCACTTAGTATAAAAGTGACTCTTGTCACATAGCTAAAAGAATGTATGTGCCAATCTATGCCTGTCTGTGTCTACATAGGGTACTCCATAGCCACATCATACCCTCAGTCAAACAGCAAAAGCGGAATTGCCACAGCATGAATACCTGAAAACCAAAAGCCAACTATTATTTTTAACCCATATACATTTATTTTTGGATTTTATAACTATTAACTATTTCAGGCTGATGTTGGGGCACATACCTTTCATCCTAGTACTCAGGAGATAGAGGCAGGTGGATCTCTATGAGTCTAAGGCCAGCCTGGTCTACATGGCGAGACCCCACCTTAAAAACAATCAACTACTTAAAACATTCTGAAAAACAGGAAATACAGCAAACGTATACCCCTAAGCTTTATCCAATCTTCAATTGTGTTATATATTTTCTGTCTCCCCCACATATACCTCTTTTTCTCTTAGTTTCTCCAGCAGTGTTGCCCGCCAGGTAGCCTCAAGTTTAGCTCAAATTCATCCTCCCACCACAGCCTCCTAAGAACCGTAATTCAGGACCCCTGACGCTTCTGCTGTTGTTTTAATAAATACTAGAAATGCTGTTGAAACTTCCCTCGCTCCAAAATGGCTATGAACTGGGATTTGATGCTGTGTGGTCCCCATGCATGTTTTTACATCTTAGCTCATATGTATCAATATAAGTGCATCTTATTTTGCATATGTTTTAATGACAGCACACCTAAAACACCTTCATAAGTTTGCTTTATTTTTCTGCTTACTCTAATAATTTCTGAGCTGTATACATGTTGAAAATATTCTGGCAAGAGTAAAAGGGGGAAAGGAGCCCTGAGTCTCCAGGGCATGAAGCCTGAATTTGCAGCTAATCACAACAGGAAATGTGTTTCCTTGGTCAGACATGGCTGTAATCCCAGAATTTGGGAAGTTTGGGCTAGCCTGAGCTATTGCTTAAACAAACAAACAGACCAAACCAAACAATAGGTGGGAGATGGCTCAGAGGTTAAAAGCACTGGCCACTCTTTCAGAGGACTCTGGCTAGGTTCCCAGCACCAACATGGCTCACAACTGTCTATAACTCCAGTTCCAAGGGATCCAACACCCTCTTCCTGCACAGGCATCAGGCACACAAGTGGTACACAGATATACATCCAAGCAAAATGAACATACATATAAAATAAAAATAAAAACTAAATTAAAAAGAAACGAGAGGAAGAGGAGGCAGGAAGGAAGGTGAGAAGGTGTTTATCAGTCTCAGAAGAGGAAGGCAAACCCTTGGACCCTGCTGGCAGGATGCATAATTTAAAAAAAATACTAAAAATAGAACTACCATACCAGCACGTTCCTACTTTACCTCCTGGGTATACAATCAGGGCCAGCATAGAATAGAGAACCTGCACAGCCATGTGTCCATAATAGACGAGTTATGGAATCAGTCTAGGTGTCCATCCATGGATGGCTCGATGAAGACAATGTGGATAAGCACCCAATGGAGCTTTACTCGGCTGTAAAGAAGAAATGAAGTGGACAGAACTAGAGATACCCGCCGTGGGGAAAATAAGCCAGAAGTGGAAAGACAAATGCTTTCTTTCATATGCAAGCCCAGGTCACTAGTTATTTATTTGGTTTTTTGAGAGACAGTCTCCCGTAGCTCTGGCTAGCCTAGAACTCACTAAGCTATAGCTGAGAATGACCTTGAACTTCTGATAGTCCTGTCTCTACCACCCAAGTCCTGAGTTACGGGCACCGGGCAATGCGCCTGCTTTACAGGGTGCCGGGTAGCACCCAGGGCTGCCATCCTGGCACCTATGTTCCTGGTCCAGGTGCCTCTTCTTAGTCTTCCCGAGCCTGCTCCGGGAGAAGCTGTTCTTTGCATGCTCTCTGTGAACTAATAATTGCTGGCTTCCCAGTGAGACCGCGTCCTGTTCATTTCCAGCAAACAGACGAGTAACTGAGATAGCACAAATGGGGGACACCCGGGAAGATTTAAAAGTCAGAAAGGAAAGGGGGCAGTGAAAGCATGGCACTAGACATTGTTCTGCCAGCTCCAAACAGCCCATGTGTCCAATCATTAACCTTTTTTATCACTACAGCATAGTGTTGTTGGAAGTAATGGTGATGGTGGTGACCTGTAGTGTGTGTGGGGGGGGGTATGAGTGTATATGTGAGTGTGCATTTTGGTGGGGGAAGGGTCTATCTGGGCAACTAATTTTAACCCAAAATAGTTTCTTTCTTCTGTCCCTTTCTTGGCAAGTCATTACCGTGGACAAAGACTCATAACTAGGCTAATAGCCGTTACCTTCTGATCTCTACGGATTGTCTTATTGCTGTGTTTTCTTTCTCACTGCCCCCCATATTTTCTGCTCTTCAAGGCACAGAGGCATAAAGGATACATTACATATAGCCCACATTTGCGTCCTCGGGCATAGGAATTACACAGGGGCTAATTCCAAACAGACAGTATTCCAGGTCTTCTCTTCAGATGCCAATTAGAAGATTAGCGTCTTTTCTCTCTCTCTCTTTGCTATTAAATAGTCACACAAAAGCTGAGCTGACAAATTGCTCCCTCCATGGTGCTCCACAGACAGACAATAGACCATCATCATTTACTACACTCAAATCCTATTAATCACAGATTAATGAGAACATGTCTAGTGAGGAAGAAATGACCAGAATGTGGGCCTCCTGGCTTGTTACCCACGTATCATCTGCCGGCTTTACCTCTAGTGTCATGTCATCTTTTATCACATTGAGATAATGTTTGCTCCAGAAGCATAATTAAGATAATGGAGCAGATTCAGGGCCTTCCCTTAATAATTAAAGAGCCGGGGTTATGCTTCTTAGTCTAGTGGCTTTTAAAAAACTAATTTCCCTCTGTTTTTGATTATTTCCTTTTTCTTTTGCTCATAATGAACTATCGAACATTGGGGTTTGGGCTTTTCTGGTTTTTCCTCTCTGTAAACTAAGAGATTAATCTTCATGCCCAAAACTAGGACAGAGTCAGGCCTGTAGTTCATTTTTCTATGGAAATAAAATCTATAGGACACACGATATACCATTAGATCCATATGTGTATATATATATATGTATGTATGTATGTATGATTAGTCCCTTTTGGAATCTGAAATATCCTAAATTAAAATTAGCACTTAAACTCCATCTGAGCTTATAAAAAACATTAAATGCCAAACTGGCTTTCCCTGGTTCTTAACTAGAATGTGCTGTTTTGTTTTTTTAATAGCCTCAAACACTTTCCTTTTTTAAAGTCAGGGTTTTGTCATTGACTTTGTCTTTAGTCCTAAGCTAAGTTTCTGCTGCAGAAATTGAATTTAGGGTCCAAATACCTGTATTCTTGGTAGGGGTAAAAATGAAGGGAAGTGATAAAAAGTTTTTTTATTAAAAAAAGACAATGACATCTGTAATTGGCTGATAAAGAGGGTAGAAGAATCATAATTCATAATCATAAAGTTGAGGAAAGCTCTTTAAACATGGACTGTGCGTCTGCCCTCTTGGAAGGGAGTGGTGATTAGCAGGGGCCGGCTAAGCGGAGATCTGAGGCTTCTGATTAAGCCATGACTCGGCACCGCGGGAATTAAAACAGCTCTTCCACCAAGAGTAGGCCAGCGCCAGCCGCGGGAGGAGGGAATGGATTGTGAAGAGCTTCTTAATTAAATTTTAATTATTGCTAATTAGAACTACTGTTTTTTATATCCCCAACAAGCAACACAAGAGTTGGTCTTGCCTTTTTATTATTCTGCTAATTAGTTTCCCAAGGAGAGATTTGAAAGGGCGCGCGCACACACACACACACACACACACACACACACACTGCTTTTACAGTATTCAAGTTGTGAGCTGAGCTCAACCTTCAGGCAGGTCCCACCCTGAAGTGAAGGCTGGGCAACTCTCTTCTGAGATACCTAACGGAATCCGAGTCTCCGTTTCCCGTTTTCCTGTTGCGTTTCCTGTTTACCCTACCTCCACACAAATCTCGAAGGCTTTGCTCAATTCTCAAAATAGATAACAAGCCCTCTACACATGCTAGTGTGCTCATGAAAACTGTGCTTCAGGGAATGGCTAAATGTCAGAGATGATCTCCACCAGGTTTAAATAAGCAGATGTGCTCATGAGAAGGGACTACTGGCTTCTCTAGCGGTGAAAGCCAGTGCTTTGCCATAGGTAAGAACACCAGGTCCCTGAGCTGAATCGCTCCCACATTCTAGTAAATACCACATAAGCTAACACGCTCCAGGTAGCCATGCTTGTGAGGGCGATGCAGAAATTCTAACTGGAAGTATGAAGACATAATCCCAGAAGATTTCTAGGACCTATTAGCAATATAAGCCCTCAGCAGGATATGAATCCTATCTTGTAAGTACATGAATTTCATAACTCCTCCCAAGACACCATGCTAAGAGTTCTGAGTTGATGCAACTCCCTGTGTTAATTACAATAAAATCCATCAAATGAAATTACACTTTTGGAATCAACAGCATTTGGCCATACAAGCCCGCATGCCTTGACAGCATCCCTTTGCAGTGGGAGTCGAATTAACACATGTGTTTGTTTCCTCACCTCTTATAGGCACGAGAGCCCTGTGATATGTTAATTCACACCAAATTCCAATCCTTTTCCTGTCTTTATCTTCCCAACTCAATGACATGATGTGCCAACACCTTTCATACTAGGGAGGGAAAAAATGCTTAGGCAAGATTCTTTACTCTCTTTAATTAAAATTACAAAACTAGAAAACAAAGAGTAAATAAATTAAATCTGTCTTTCTGTGCCACTCACCAGCTGCCCTATCAGCATCGACTCTGATCTGAATTAGTCTAAAGTCAACCCGGTCTTTCTTGGTCTGATTAGTCAATTAGCCGGAGCGCACATTGGTTTGAAATGTGTTTTTTCAGGTCAGTAAGTTGCCCTCCCAATGTGTGGTTGACATACCAATGAAGACAGACTTCTGACTGTCTCCATCAGAGTCCTAAGATTCCCGTGGCTTCTTAGCATACGCGATATTTGCGAACTGCCTGAGGCTTCACAGTCATTGCCTCAGTTTCCTTTTCTGTACGGTACTGTGCTGGACACAGAAATGGCTGTCCACTTCATTTCATGCGGGAAGAGTCTTCTAGGTGACTTAACCCAGCTGCACTCCTTTGGAACCTGTTAGACGCCTGTCTATGTGAAAACTGGATATTTTGTTTCTGTGGCATTGTTTGATGGGAGGTTTGGGTTGGTTTGGGTTTTCTAAATAGTGGTGACAAAACCTAGGACTTCATTTATACTAAACAAACCGTCTACCACTGAGCTATAGCCCCAGCCCAGGAGTGTATTGTGATTGTGTGTGTGTGTGTGTGTGTGTGTGTGTGCCTGTGGAGGCCAGGAAAGGACATCAGGGGTCTTCCTCTCTCATTCTCCACTTTATACCCTTAGACAAGATCTCTCACTGAACCTGAAGCTCACCGTTTCCACTAGGCTGAGTGGCCAGAGGGTTTCTAGGTTTCTAGAATCAGTCCATG
Source organism: Bramus lutescens (assembly GCA_001685075.1). NCBI lineage: Eukaryota > Metazoa > Chordata > Mammalia > Rodentia > Cricetidae > Bramus > Bramus lutescens. The sequence goes on from LOEQ01003940.1 coordinate 211,637, forward strand.
TCAACCCCCAGTGCTGAGGTTACAAGCACACACAGCTATGCCTGACTTTAACATGGGTGCTGGGGATTCAAACCCAGATCTTCATACACCGCAAGTGGTGGTGCCCACTGAGCTATTTACTCAAACCTTTGGTTTGGTTCCTTTGTCACAGGGTCCCATTAAATAGCCATCGCAAACTGGACTTGGACCCACTGTGTAGCCCAGAGAATTGTTTTGGGGTTTTTGTTTGTTTGTTTGTTTGTTTGTTTTAATGAGATTCATGGATTACCCTGGGAAAAGCCTGCAGACTAAGTACCTAAATGCTATGATGGTTTGGATCTAAAATGTCTCCTAAAAGCCACAGGATAAAGGCTTGGTGACCAGCCTGGTGGATCTTTAAAAGGCAGAGCTTTGTAGTAGAGGCTTGGTCTCTGGGGACATAGTATTGAAGAGCATGTTGAATACTGGATGTTCCCTCTCTCTCATCTTCCAGGCAGCCATGAGGTGCCTGCCACAAGCTCCACGCAGTGATGCTTGCGTCAGGCTCCAAATCAGCAGGTCATTCTGACCACCACCCAACACCCCAGAAACCATGAGCCCAAACAAACCTCTTCGTTGAGTTGATCTTCTTGGATGTTTTATCACACTGACAGACAGCTGACTAAGGGAGAAGAAAGGCAATAAAGCAGAGAAAGATTCTCGGACAATGGTGTGGGTCAAGAACTGAAGGATCTTGTCTAATTCTCGCCTCTACCTACACTAGCTGTCTGCTTTGGCCCAGTATCATTCCCAACCATTGGCACATGAGTTCTACATGGCTGGAACTGTATTTGACTTTCTTAAACATTGGGGTTCTTTCAGCTTTGAGTTTAGGCAACTTTGGTGAGTCTCAGCAATTTAATCATAAATAGTAAGTAGGCATGGTCTGAATGTTTATGGCACAACCGAAATATGTGTTTGTTTGTTTATTATTTATTTATATGAGTGTTTTGTTTGCATGCAGTGTGTCTGTGCTCCACATGCATTCCTGGTGTCTATGAAAGCCAGAAGAGGGTATCATATCCCCAGGAACTGGAGTTACAAACCATGGTGAGTGGCCATATGGATGTTGAGAATTGAACTGAGATCCTCTGGAAGATCATCCAATGCTCTTAACCACTGAGACATCCTTCCAGCCCCATGTCACCTCCAAGTGATGGCATTTAGAGGAGAGGTCTTTGGGAAGTGATTTGGTCATGAGGGCAGAACCCTCAAGAAGGGGAGTAGTGGTATGGTAAGGATGAGTGAGCAGAAAGAATTCTTCTTTACGCCATTTGAGAACAGAAAGAGAAGATTCCTTCTATTAACCAGATAGCAGGTCCCACCAAGCCTGCCAGTGCCTTGATTTTGGGCTTCCCAGCCTCCACGGCTATTAGAAACAAACTTGTGCTGTTTACAAGCCCTCCAGATAGACAGATATTTAAGGACATAGATATAGATAAGATATATGCAGCCTAAATGGAAGAAGGCACTATGTAGATTTGGTCATATAGAGAGAAATATCACTTCACATAAACAATTAACTTCTGACTTAACCACACTATTTGTAAGAAATGTTTAGATTAATGCTTGTTTGTTTTGAGACAGGGTCTTGCTTATGTAGCCCACACTGCATCAACTTACACTCCCGATCTTCCTGCCTGTGACTTCCAGATGTCTGCTGGGATTGCAGACATGAGCTACCATGGGAGCCTTTGTGTTGTGTGTTGTGTTGTGTTTTAAGCACATCACCTACCTCTTCGGAGTGAAAACTGTTGCCTTTCACATTTGGAGTAAGACAAGTTGAACAGACCTGATCCAGCAATCGTTACCTCTGGACAGGTTGCCATGTGGTCCTCCGCAACCTCACCTCAGCCCCTCCTTCACTGTTGGCTCTTCTCTTCTTCTTCTTGTTTGAAACTGACTGAACTTTATACACTCAGAAGCAACAGCTCCTTGCCCTAGCTCTCTGCTGCAAAAGAGCCAGGACTGGACAACAGTACTCTGGTATTTAGATATGCTTCTTGTGCTGCTATCCAAGAATATATTGTGTATTGTATGTGTGTGATGTGTGAGTTTCAGTTTGCCTGTCTGTTGTGTTTGTTGGAAAGGAGTGCTGAGAAAACCCTATATCTTCATCTCTCTGGGACATGTGTCTTAAGTTACCAATGCTGGGATGAAACACCATGACCAAAAGCAGCTTGGGGAGGAAAGGGTTGAGCTAGCTTACACTTCCATATCATAGTCTATCACGGAAGGTAGTCAGGACAGAAACTCAAACAGGAGAGGAACCTGGAGGCAGAAACTGATGCAGAGGCCATGGGTGGGGGTGCTGTTTACTGACTTGCTCCCCATGGCTTGCTCAGCCTGATTTTTTTATAGAACCCAGGACCACCACCATCCCAGGGGTGACCATACTCACAGTGGGCTAGGCCTGCCAGTATCAATCACTAATTTTAAAAAGATGCCTTACAACCGGAACTTAAGGAGGCATTTTCTCAGTTGAAGTTCCCTTCTTTCAGCTGACTCTAGCTTGTGTCAAGTTGACATAAAATTATCCAAGACAATTGACCCTTTGTCAGCTTGACACACAAACATATCACTGGTAAGCCTTTCCTTTCTTGTTCACCCCAATACCACACATTAACACCAACATCACGATATAAAAACATTTATAAACTTTAAAAGTCCCATAGTCTTTACAAATTAAATACATTAAAATTCAGTCTCTTTAAAAAATCAAAAGTCTCTTTGAAACCTAAAATCTCTTCTAAACATTCAGCTTCTCAACTGTGGGCTCCTGTAAAACTGAGGGAAAAAGTTAAATATGTCTTTACTTCAAGAAGGAATAACCAGGGAACAGCCATAACCAAATCAAATCAAAACCAAACTCCAAAACTGTAAATAACTCAATGTCCAATGTCTGAGATTTGCTAACAATCTTCTGGACTCCTCCCAGGGGCTTGGGTGACTTCTGCAGCAGACAGAATCTGTCTTCTTGGCTCCAGCAGGCTCCACCCCACTGTTGCTGGTATTCTTGGTGATCATCCCATGGCATCTGGCATCTCCAAAGTGCTGGTGTCTTCTGGGGCAACTGGACTGCACTTTCCCCAATAGCCTCTCCTAGGCTCTCCTCATGGTGCCAAGCCTCAACTTCTTTCATGACCTCTTCAGTCCTGGGCCTTCATTTGCCATTGAGGCTGCATCTTCACCAGTGGACTCTCCTGGCCTCTCCCAGGGCCGAGCCTCTGCTGTTCTCCATGACCCCTTCATGCCTTCAAAACCAGTACCACCTGGGTGACTCTTAGACTAACTACCAAGTTTGGTTGCCAGTGTGAAAGACAACCTTGACTGCTCCTCGGACACAGCTTCTGTGCTGACATGGGAAACACTTCACAGGAGATTTCAACTGGTGCTGGTCTCTTTGTTTTATTTTGTTTTTCTTTGCCTTGCTTTGCTTTGCTTTTTGAGACAGGATTTCTATGTGTACCTTTAGAGCCTGCCCTAGAACTTGCTGTGGAGACCAGGCTGGCCTCAAACTCACAGAGATCTGCCTGCCTCTGCCTCCTGAGTATTGGGATTAAAAGCATGCACCAGCATCACGGGGCGATGGTGGTCTCTTCTTAGTCATTGCAAATTTCCCCACTCTGGCTAGCCAGCATTAAGAATGCCAGCAAAAGTTTTACTTTAATAGTTCTGGTATCTTGTTAACCAGAGCTGATTCTTCAGCTCCACTAACCAGAACCACAGAATCTTAATTCAAAATAACAAATGTCCCTGAAAGTCTCTTTCAACTTCCCTCTGAAACTTCCCAAGCCAGGCCTCCATCGTCTACACTGCTCTCCACGTTCTCATCTTCCAAGCCCCCACAAAACAGCTCAGCAAGCATTGAACATTCCATGACTTATCTTACACAAATTTCCAAAATCCTCCCACAGTCCTCCAAACATGGTCAGGTCTCATCCCAGCAATGTCCCACATTCCTGGTACAGACTTCTGTCTTAGTTTGGGTCACTGTTGCTGTGATGAAACACCATGACCAAAAGCAAGTTGGGGAGGAAAGGGTTGACCTGACTTACACCTCCACACTACAGTCCATTCCTGGAGGGGGTCAGGACAGGAGCTCAAAAGAGGAGAAACCTGATGCAGGAGCTGATGCAGAGGCCATGGAGGGGTGCTGCTTACTGACTTGCTCCCCATGGCTTACTCAGCCTGGTTTCTTATAGAACCCAGGACCACCAGCCCAGGGGTGAGCCCACTGCCAAGGGGCTGGGCCCTCCCACATCAATCAGTAATTAAGAAAATGCTTTACAACTGAATCTTATGGAGGTGTTTTCTCAACTGAGGTTCCCTCCTTCAGATGACTCTAGCTAGAGCCAAGCTGACATAAAACCAGCCAGGACAACATACTACCTCCAACCAAGAACTTCTCCTTCTTTTTCCCACAAACTCCAAATTTTCCAAAGATTTAAGTTTTGAGAAATAAAATTCCAATCTTGAGCAGACTTGTTACTTAAATGGATGATTTTTTAATTTAAATACATGGATATAAAAAAAACTATTTTAAGATACTAGCCATTTATCACACCATACATTAGTGTGTCAAGCAGATGGAAGGAAAGCAAGGATAGAGGAAGAAAAGAGAAGAAGCAAGCAAGAAAGGACTGATGGACATGGCACACACCTCTAATCCCAGCACTATGGAGCCAGAGGTTCTGTGGGAGCTCCTTCCACTCCTTTGGCCAATAGCTTTTAAGATACCAGCCCACTTGGGTGTGCTCTCTTATACTATAAATACTGCTGTAAAGCTTGTGCTCACTCTCTCTTGCTTCGGGCTCTCACTTTCGGCTGCTAGATTCTGTTCCTGTTCCCCATTCATGCAGAGGACTGTGATCTAGGACAGTGATTTGTGAGTCTCCCCTAAATAAATAGCCCTTTATTATACATAATTCTGAACTAGTGTGGGATTATTTTGTATTTTCCGCCATCACAGAGTAATAAGAATCAGGGATTCATGGCCACTCTCTTTTGCATAGTGAATTTGAAGCTAGCCTGCACTACACTGAGAGAGACTCCTCCTTGGAACTGTCTGCACTGCATGTGACTCTCAAGAAGCCTGCTCACTCTGACTTGAAAGCCATAGTCATTAAATAAAATACTGATAAATTCAACTACATAAAAACATTTTAATTTTACGTGGCAAATAAAATACTACATGAGCTATTAAGAGAGAGGCAGTTATGAGTTGGATGTGGTGGCACACATCCCAGGACCTGAGAGGCTGAGGAGGGTAATGGATTTGGGGTGAGATTCTGTCTCAAGAAGAAGGTCCTCACGGTCTGAGCTGTCTAAAGGATCCACAGGATCCCTGATGCCATGTGACCCAGGCAGACAAAAGACACCCATGGGGTAGCCTGGGTCTTCATGATCCAGACTACCTGAAGCATCCACATGGCCTCCCCAGTCTTGTGGCAACAAGTTATTGGGTGCGGACACATGATGAACAAGAATACAGTGGTGAGATGGGAGAGAAAGAGAAACGGAATGGTTTGTGTGCTGTGGTAAGAGGCAGTTCTGAAAAGCAAGGGCTGAGAGGAATGGGCTGATACTGGCAGCTTCCTTGCCACCCAGAGCTGGGTGATGTTCAAGCCTTGGCTACTGTCTANAGCCATATCTGGGTCTGTGACAGCGGGATCCATGTTGACATCCATGACCCATGTTGCTGCCACCTGTAGCCATTTTGGTGTCCAATGGCCGTGCCACCTCCAGGTACATGTTGATCTAAGTAGCCTGTGTTGACACTGGGGGACATGATGAAATCTGGGCCTGGACTGCTGCTGGGGGCCATGTCTGGGTCTGTGGCCCTACTGCAGCCAAGGTCTGTGTACACTGCATACTAACTTAAAAAATTAAAGCTAAAGCTGGGCATAGTGGCTCATGCCTATAATCCCAGCACTTAAAAGGTGGGGTGAAGAATCATCAGTTAAGGATCATCCTTGTCTACATGGTAACTTGGTGCCAGCCTAGGCTACATGAGACTCTGTCTCTCCTGAAAGAGAAAGTACAGAGAAGTTTTTTTCTTGGGTCCTGGTTAATAAGGTCATCTTTATCTAAGATCAAGCGTTACCTAGGAGACAAGTCCCCAGGAGAGTTAGCTAAGACCTAGAGTTCATCACATCGCTGTTGACTTTTTGACTGCAGATACATGATCGGCTGCCATCATAAATGGCCCACTGTGACGGGCAATGCTTTTCAACTACAAACCAAAGCAAACCCGTTCTCCCTAAAGGTACTTTTGTTGTAGTAATTAAGATAAATACGATGAGAAATCACAACCATGTTTCACCATAAGAAATTCTAGCAGGCCATAGTGGTGGACACCTTTAATGAAAGTACTCTAGGAGGCAGAGGCAAGTGGATCCCTGTGAGACTGAGGACAGCCTGGTCTACAGAGCGAGTTCCAGGACAGCCAGGATTACACAGAGAAACCCTGTCTCAAAACATACAAGAATAAAAAGGAAGAAAGGAAGGGAGGAAGGGAGGGAGGGAAGGAGGGAGNGAGGGAGGGAGAAAAGAAGATTGATTCTAGCAGGGCTGAGGACTTATCTGTAAGTCAAGATTCAAGCTCAATTCACAGATTCCTGGTTAAAAAATAAAGTCAAGCTTGATGATGCCCCAAAGCTTAAACTCTGGGATGGCAGAGACTTGTAGCTCCATGAGGCTCATAGGCCAGACAGTCCAGTCCAATCAGCAAGCCTTGGGCCAGGGAAAGACCTTGTCTCAAAAAAATAAAAAAACAAGGTAGATGCTCCTGAGAAGAATGACATCAGAGATTGTTCTCTGGCCTACACACACACACACACACAGACCCATACATTCAAACACACACACACACACACACACACACACACACACACACACACTGTGGTGGTTTCAATGAGAATGACCCCAAAGGTTCATGTTTAAATGCTTGGTCCCTACTGAGTGGAACTGTTTTGTAAAGAATTAGGGGGTGTGGCCTTTTGGAGGAGATGAGTCACTAGGGTGGGTTTTGAGGTTCAAAGCCCACACCCTTCACAGCCTCACCCCCACCCTCACCTCCTGTGTCTCCAACCTTTGGAAAAGAAAGAAGCTCTCAGCTAGTGCTCCAGTGCCATGACTGGCGTGCCTATCACCATGCTCCGGTCATGAGCTCACCCTCTGAACTGTAAGCAAGCCCCCAGTTAAATGTTTTCTTTTATAAGTTGTCTTAGTCATTGTGTCTCTTCACAGCAATAGAGAAGTAACTAAGACACATACACAAGAAAGAGGGCAAGAACTAAGGAATGCTCAGGTCTGGAGAAAGAGTCTTCCCAGGGAAGAACATACCAATCAATTATCCAGCACCTAATGGTTAGTCCTGAAATGTGCACCTACTAGTCACATTAGGTTACAGCTATATGGTTAGAAATATATAAATACACAAATATTTGTACCTATGCAACAACAGTTAAAAAAAAAAAGAGGCCATGATTTTGAAGGAGCGTCGGGAGGTAGAACATGTGAAAGGTTGGTGGGAAGAAGGGGGAAATGATGTCATTACATTATAACCTAAAAAAATTACTTTAAAACAGAATATAGAGATTGCTATGCTGACTGTAGTAGCAGGAAATTATGAATAATTAAAATAATAACTCATTAAAATATAAAAGAGAGAAAGGATAAGGAAGGGAGGGAGGGAGGGATAGACGGAGGGAGGGAGGGAGTCCAAGAGGTGGGTATGGTGGTGATGCATTGATGCGTGGCTGTGATCCAAACACTGGGGGGAGACGCTCTCTCATTCAAGGCCAGTCTGGTCCTAGCTATTGTTTTTGAGGCCTAGCTTATCAGTGAGACTCTGTCCCAAGCAAAATAAACAAAATTCCAGAAACTTCCAATCATACTTTCTGTACAAGGAATTGAGTACTATTTGAAACACATGAGCCAAAAATAAGCTCAAAAGAATTGTTCAGAAAATGTTTTTATTTTAAAGTTTTTTATGCTCCTCCATCTGATCCAAATAACGAGTGTCATCAGAATGTGGCTTCTCCTGGACAATACAACCTGTGAAGGGTCATCTGGGTTCTGTGGTCAGATGGCTGGGGTCATGTCCTGACTCTACCACTTAATAGTCTTGTGACCTTGGCCTGGGTCTTCTTCATAAGGTGGGGACAATAGCAGCTACATATAGAACAGCTCTGAAAATGAAACAGTTTGTGTTAGCTATGCATGGCAGTATATCCATACACCTGTAATCACAGCTCCAGGGAGGTGGGAGGCAGAAGAGTCAGGAGTTCAAGACCAGCCTGGCCTACAGAATGAGTTCCAGAACTGCCAGGATTAAATAGAGAAACCCTATCTTGAAAGGAAAAAAAAAACCCAGAAATAAAAAAGACAAAACTGGGGAAAGAAAACTTTTTACACAAAAAAAATTACTCAAAAACACTTTAACACTTTAAGTATTATCATTAGAGAAATTACATAGAATTCAAGGAAAAATATAAACAGAAATTTATGGGCAAGGCATGGTGGCATCCAAATATAATTCCACCAACATGGTGGATAAGGCAGGAGAATGGATGTCTAAGGCCAGCCTGAGCTATATAGAGACACAGAAAGAAAAGAAGAAACAAAGAAAAGAAAGGAAGGAAAGAAAGAAAAATAGAAACTTGTGATAAGCTATACGCATACAGACACTCCGAAAAGCCAAAGAAAAGGATGCTTCAGGACAATGTTTTCCTCTGAGAAGCATCTCCGATGATATTATAATCATCTTCGAGGGTAGAGAGCTGTAAAGCTCTTAATCATCAGCGTGGTTTTCTATCTGGAGGAAAAAACTCCTCTCATTCTCTTAATGCCAAGACAGAAAAGCCCAGGTACTCATTCTGGCTAGTGAAGATGTACAGGAGAGAGCATGCTCTTCCACCAAAGGAATGGCTTTAAAGAGTCCTCTCAGGGGTGGGTGAGGGCGGCAGGACTCAGGACGGGAGCTATCTTTCACAAGGGACTGCACCAGCCTGCGGGAGTAGGAAACACTGGTTTTTTTTTATTATTATTAAAAATTTCCACCTCCTCCCCTCTTCCCATTTC
>LOEQ01003940.1:227517-237941 GCA_001685075.1 Bramus lutescens
GAGAGACCAGCGGCTGCTCCCTACTAAATTCCTTAGCAATTAACACTCTGTACAAACTTCTAACCTCCGCTTATGGGGCAAAATCCAAGGCTCAGATAACTACCTGTTTGTGTTTAAGTCCTAAAATCTAGATGGATAGCAAGAATAACAATTAACCCATTAACCAAGTCCAGAAAGAAACAGCTTTACGTGAGGTAAGGTTTCACAGATAGCCAGGGCCGCAGAAGATGGTCTGGCCTCACAGCCTTGAATTAACAAAGTTAGAAGCTTCCTCCTGCAAATTCCCTCCTTTTGCTCTGGGGCTACACACAGAATAAGAAAATGTATCTTTAGCTTTGGGACACTTCCTGTGCCACTGCCTGGGAAAGTGCCAAACACCACGTCCTCACCTATGCATTGCCATGGGAGATAGCTCTGCCCCTTACTGTTTACTCAAGGAATGCATTGTGACTCTAAGAAGTTTTTGTAACCATTTTTACTGCCAAATGTTTGCTGTTGAACACGTATATAAGCTTTATGAACAGGGGAGCTAAGAAGAATTGAAACAGAGAATTGAAGAGAATTAGAACTAAAGATTTAGAACCAGAAAAAGAGCTGGAAATAAACAGAGCACGGCCCTCAGATGTGAGTGGCTTTTCCCTTTAGACAAGAAGGAAACTTCCCCAAAGACCTCACTGCTTTGAAGGAACTCTTCCCTACCCCGGGTGTAGTCCTGAGAGCCCGACTCACAGGCTGCAACACTGGTCTACATGGCAAGTTCCAGGCCCACCAGAATCACGTGGTCACTGTCCCCTTGGGACTTGGATATTCCTAGCTGAAAGGACAACGGTTTGCCTTCTTCGGCTGCACGCACGCTCTCGCGAAAGATCATCCCAGCTGGGTTTGTGGACGATTTACAGCCCCTCACAGAGGGGTGGAGGGTCCTGAGACCCACCTGAGTTCCCACCGGCTCCCTACTGTCTGTTTTATGCAACTGTCTTAATCACACATGGCCTCGGGGAGGGAGGGGCTGGAGCATCTTGCGGGAAGACTAGGGGAGAGGGTTCGATCTCTGTGGCTACTGGAAAGCCCTCTTTCACAAGGGACCAGGGAGGCTTTCCAAGTGCTGTCCATCGTGGGGAGGAGCAGGCACTCTCCTGTAAGTAAGTATTCCCCCACCTATGTGCTACAAGGAACCCGATAAACTCATTGATGCCCAAGAGTGAACTGTGGCAGAGTTGTGGCTCATTTTGTCTGTTGTGATCTTTGAAGAAGGGGTAGGTGTTACTTACACACACACCTGGGAAGGAATTTCAGCAATACACTGTCCAAAAAATAAAAAGCAGATGTCAGGAGGCTGAGGAAGTGGCTCTTGCTGTGCATGCATGAGACTTGAGTTCAAAGGACTGGGTGGTGGTGGCATTTGCCATTAAATCCAGGCAGGGGCCAGCAGATCTCTGACTTTGAGGCCAGCCTGCTCTATAAAGTGAGTTTCAGGGCAGCCAGAACTGTTACACAAAGATGCAGTGTCTTGCTCAAAAAGCAAAAACAAAACAAAAAACAAAGACTGAGTTCAAATTACCAGGACACAACTAAACAGTCAGGTACAGTCTCAGCACCTGAAGCCCCGCTGCTGTTGTGAAGGACCAGAGGGTCACTGGGGCTTGCTGGCCACCAACCTAGCTCCAGGTTCAGTGAGATTCTGTCTCAAGGGAATGAGGCAGAGGGTGAGAGATACCCGATGACTTCCACACATATGCAAACACCCCACCAGCCACATACATGTCAACACACACACATGCACACACAAATAAGGTGCATATGTCAGTAAGTTCAAAAATATGTTAAGATATAGCTGATCCACGTTATTCACAGATTCTATATCTGTAACTTTACCTATTTGTTAAAACTTATTTGTGAAGTTAAATATCAGCATTGGTAGCCAATTTCTGCAAGCTAATAAAAAATAATAGCAGGGCGGTGGTGGCATACACCTTTAGTCCCAGCACTGAAGAGGCAAAGGCAGACAGATTTCTGAATTTAAGGACAGTCTGGTCTACAGACTGAGTTCCAGGACAGCCAGGGCTACACAGAGAAACCCTGTCTTGGAAGCAAAACAAAAACCCACAATATTTGCATCGCTTCGACCGTTAGGACTTGCGCATTCCCACCTGAAGTTGAAAAGACATGTTTTTCCTTCTTGTTCCAGCTCTCATACGGTAAACAAGTCATGGTTCTTTTACTACCATGGATTTCGTATTTTTCTGCTTTTCTTGGTGACTTTGGTATTGAAATTCGCCGCAATATAATGCTGACATGTTGGCTACTGTTCCTAGGCACAAAAGGCTTGAGATGTGCTGTCCCGCGAAGATGCCCACATCATTTCCCTCAGGTATAAGTTACACTGCTGTTGGCCATGTTCAAGGTTAACGAATCAACAATATTAGTGCCTTTAAACAGAAATATGCATACATTAAGGTTATTTGTTGGTCAGCTTATAAAATGTGACTGGCGGGACCCTAGCCCTGTACTTCCCAAGGAGGAATGATTGCATTCATTAAGTCATTATTACCTATAATACCAAAATAAATTATGAAAGTAATGAGATCCCAGGGCATATAAATATATCTGACAGGCAAGGGCTGTGCCACCCAGCTATATCCCAGGCCTTGTATGTGTCTGTACGACACAGAAGGATATATATCATATGAGAAGCAGTCATCTTTGATAAGAATGAGCCTGTCTCTAATCCTTCTACATGTTTAGATTTTTTTTCAGTAACAGTAATATGTGTAATTTAAAATCGGTTTAATGCAAGATCCTCAGAACAGAGCATGCCGATTCAAGGCCTTTGCATCAAGATATCATAAAAGGCAGTGGAAGAATCAGATCTGAAATATTTAATGGCCCAGTGACATGACTGACCAGAAGCAAGACCCCAGCACACAAGGACTGGGACTCGAAGTTTGGGAGGATGAGTGGTGGCCAGTACAGCCATGTGCTGAGCACAGTCACATTCAGTCAGGAAACTGTAGCAAGGCGCAGTGGCTCAGGCCTGTACTCCCAGACCTGGGCATGAGAGGGTGAGACAGGAGGATTGCCCTAACTTTAAGGCCAACCTGGGATACAGAAGATCCAGAGAATCTGATACCTTTTTCTGACCTCCAAGGTCACCAGGCATGAACATGGCACACGTACATGCATGCAGACAAACCACTCATAAACATAAAATAAATCTGAAAGAAAAAAATGAAAGCAAAACAACAACAAAAAACCTTTGACTTCTTCATTGTCAAAGGCACAGACAAGGCAATTCTTGTTAGTTGGGCCCCTGTTCAAGCCTAACAATTAATTCAATTATTACATTTACTTAATCAGAGAGCCATGAGTTCCCACAAGAGACTCAGCAAGATCAGGCCTATTGATGCTCCCTCATAGGACAGATTGGGAGGGTCATTTAAGATTCCCTGCCTGCCTGTTCCCACTGGGCAATTCTGCCCAGGCTGCTCATGGACTCAGAAGGGGCTAGGGTATGTAGGGACAAGTAAGGTTAACGGAAGGGGTACTCCACCTGTACACTATAAGGAGGTCACATCCATCACCCACACCCTTCAGGGATGTAACTGTTTGGGGGTCACCCATGTACCTATAAGCCCATGAACTCTTTGGTCCACCGAGTTAGACGTGAGCAGAATCATTGTTTTGCTCTGTGACCGGTGCCTTATCTGGGATAAGTACCCACAAGAAGGTTATCACAGCCCAGATCATGGCCAAATGAAGCTTGTTGACTGTCGGGTAGGTGAGAGGGATCAAGAATGCCTGGTTTGCTCCCCCAGTGAAGCTGGTATGGACGCACAATCGCCCCAGCCCTCGCGCAAAGTCGCGGTCGGCTTTAAGTGTGTTGTTTGAAAATCAATGCCAAGACCAAGTGTTGTTGATTTAAGGGAAGGGGGCGCCTGCAGTCCTGCGACAGTCTCACTGCAAGCTCCCTTTGGGGACGCTAGGTTGTCAGCACTCCACCCCGTACAGGCCACAGCAGCTGTGGCAGCATTTTTTTTTTCATCCTTGGCTGATTTTCTACTCCCTCGAGAGCCCCCCATTTATGCCAACTCTTCTTTTGTGAAGCATCCCTCGGGGCTTCATTAAGTCTTCAGTCTAGCTCACGGGTCACCACCGCTGCTTCTGGGGCAGAGCACAGGAAGACCCAGGAAGGCCATAGGAATGCGGCGCGGAAGAGGGCGCCCACTATCGGCATCTCGGGAAAACTGCACAAGACCGCTAAGCCGCCATCAGGCAGGTCTCCTGAGCCAGGTAAAGAGCTGATGGCTGTCCTTCGCTTTTACCGGAGGTCCTTATCTCGAGTGTCAGAAACACTTAGCACCCGTGGACTCCAGAGCATGATGGCTAATCCAAAGGAAACCCTTTGGTTTAAAAAAAAAATTAGAAAAGTCTTGAAGTAGGGTGCAACGGAGTTACCTTATACAGCTGTTCCAAAAATTCAAAGGAATTAATTTTTTGAGAGAATGCAGCAGGATCTTAGTAAGAAAGAACTACAAGAAAAAACCTAAGATCAAATGCATCACTCGGGAAAACACAAAGCAATTAAGGCAAGAGAAAAAGAGGATGGCAGCTCCAGAGGAAATGGAAGCAGGGTGCTATTATAGCCCTGGATGAGCGCAGGCCAGGCCCTCTTCAGAGGAAACGGTTTCATTAACTAAATGGCTTGGAAGCTCTTAACACGGGATGAATCAGGGAGAAAGAACGTGTTTCTGGGGCAGAGGAGGAAAGAGGTTGATTTTTAAAATGGGAACCAAAAATAATTCTTCCAAGACAAAATTTTCTAATTATCTAAAAATGAGTAAGAAAATTAAAGTAACTCAGTAGACCCTTGGGCAAAGAGTACGAATACACACACACACACACACACACACACACACACAAACACACACACACGCCCCAAATTCCTAAGAGATACTCAACTTCCCTTATAATTAAGCAAATAAAAATTACAATAGTATGACTTTGTCATCCTGGTGAAGACTTACACGCTAAGTATATTCAGGATTGACCAAAGGGCTAGGGGTGTAGCTCAGCAATAGACAGAGTTCAATCCCAGGCCCTGACTGAAAAATGGGGGATGGACTTGATAAGGGTTAAGATTACACAAATTAAAAAAATAATAATAAGGGGGCTGGAGAGATGGCTCAGTGGTAAAGAGCATTGCCTGCTCTTCCAAAGGNATTGTATACATAATAAATAAATAAATAAATAAATAAATAAATAAATATTAAAAATGAATAATAATAATAATAGGCCAGGTGTTGGCATGAACACACCTTTAATCTCAGCATTTGGGAAGCGGGGTCAGGCAGATATCTGAGTTTGAGCCCAGCCTGGTCTACAGGGTAAGTTCCAGGGTAGCCAGAGCTACACAGAGAAACTCTGCCTCAAAAATAAACAAACAAATAAATAAGGGCTTTTGTTAAGATTATTAATTACTACAACTCTCATTTGAGGGACATGTACCAATTTTTATTGCATTTTTTTGTTCATCTCCTTTAACTCAACAATTCTGTTTCTGGTGTATGTACTACATGTATATGTGTATAAACATGTATTTGTGAGTGTGAATTCAGGCACACACATGCCAAGGTGTGCTTGTGGAGGTCAGAACTACCTGAATTGTTCCACCTGGAATCAGGTTCTCCACTGTGCACTCCAGGCTATGTGGCCAATGAGCTCCAGGACTCTCGGGTCTACCCTTCTTATCTTCCCATAGGAAAGCTAGGATGGCAGATGCTCATTAATCTAGATTTTACAAGCATTCTAGGGATGCCATTTCAGGTCCTTACACTTGCACAGATCTTAGTTATTTTTCTATTGCCGTGAAGAAATGCCATGATCAAGGCAACTTATAAAAAGAAAGCATTTAATTGGGGGCTTGCTTATAGTTTCAGAGAGTTAGTCTGTGCCCATCATGGTGGGGAGCATGGCAGAAGGCAGGCAGACATGATGATGCTGGAGTAGCTGAGAGTTTACATACTTATACACAAGCACCCAGTAGAAAGAGAGACTGGGCCTGACTTGGGCTTTTGAAACCTCAAAGACTATGCCCAATGACATAGCTCCTCCAACAAGGCCACACCTCTCATCCTTCCTTACAGTCCATGAACTGGACACCAAACATTCAAATATATAAGCCAATGGGAACCAGTCTCACTCAAAGGTTTTATTCGATAAATCATCTCCCAGACCTATTCCTAATAATTTGTCTCATAAAAGTATGAACATGTCCAATATAACATTATCTATGATACTGAAAAAATGGGCTCAGCTGGTAAAGTCACCTGCTGTCAAGCCTGATGACCTGAGTTCAATTCCACATGGTGGAAAGCAAGAATCAACTCCCACAAGTTGCCCTCTACATTCACACAGTGACAAGCACAACCCTACACACATGAGCACACGTGTGGGGGAGGGGAGAGAACACATTAGCAAATCAGTGGTTAAAAACACTGGCTGCCTGTGGTGGTTTGAAGGTAACTGGCCCCATAAGCCCACAGGGAGAGGCGCTACTCGGAGGTGTGGCTTTGTGTGAGGAAGTGTGTCACTGAGGGGACAGGTTTTACGGTTTCCTAGCCTCAAGATACTGCCCAGTGTCTGAGTCCACTTTTGTTGCCTTCTGATCAAGGTGTAGCCAGCACCATGCCTGTCTGAACACCCATGCTCCCCACCATGATGATAATGGACTAAACCTCTGAACTGTAAGCCACCACCCCAATTAAATGCTTTCCTCTATAAGAACTGCCTTGGTCATGGTGTCTCTCCACAGCAATAGAAACCCTAAGACTCTGCTCTTGCAGAAGACCCTAGTGTGATTCCCAGCACTCACGTGGTCACTCACAGCCATTTGTAACGCCAGTTCCAGGGACTGAATGGCCTCTTCTGGCCTCTTCAAATTCCAGGCACACAAGTAGTACACAGATACACAAGTAGCCAAAGCACTCATACATATAAAATAGTTTAAAAAAAAAAAAGTAAGTAAATAACTAATTTTCTAAAATGCTACTTTAGGGGCTATACAGATATACATGTAGAACCCTTACCCAGCCTGTGTGAGGCCCTGATTCAATCTTCACTGCAGCACACATACAAAAGCTACAGCAGACTGAAGCAGGCAACCGCGAGTTTTACTCAGTATGAAGATCTGTAGCTTTTAGTGTACAAAATACCAAGTATCACGAAGAGAGCAGCTATAGTGTCTATGGAAGAAACAAAGGTTCTATAATTAAGATTTTTGTTGCACAACAGATAATTTATTAAAAGGTACTGAATTAAATGATTTGAAATAGTTAAAATAGTAAGTTTTATATGATGTGGATTTCACCTCCGTTAAAAGTTCAGGCTGGACAGTAGCGGTGCACACCTTTAATCCCAGCACTCAGGAGGCAGAGACAGGTGGATCTCTGTGAGTTCTAGGTCAGCCTGGTCTATAGAGTGAGTTCCAGGACAAGCTCCAAAGCTACACAGAAAAACCCTGTCTCAGAAGGGGGGGATAAAAAAAAAAACAGGCATCAAGTGTGGTGGTGCATGCCTTTAATTCCAGACCTCAGAGGGAAGAGGCAGGCAGACCTCTATGAGGTCAAGAGCAGCCTGAGTTCAAGACTAGCCAAGGTTAAACAGTGAGACTCTGTCTCAAAACAAACTCCATCAGTAGTAGTGTTTGCTGTGTTTAAAGAGAAAGATATCACTGACAAAGCCTTTGTCTAGAAAAAAAACTCATGATTTGAGAATAATTTAACTAGAAAACTTACAAAACTACTTCAAAATTTCTTTTTCTTTTTTTTGTTTTTTGGGAGGGAAGTTGTTTGTTTTCTGGTTTTGGTTTTGGTTTGGTTTGGGTTTTTTTGAGACAGATTTCTCTGTGTAGCCTGGCTGTCCTAGAACTCACTCTGTAGACCAGACTAACCTCAAATTCACAGGGATCCGCCTGCCTCTTCGTCCCAAGTGCTGGGATAAAAGGAGTGCACCACCATTACCCGCCCAAAATATCTCTTTCAATATGAATTGTATTATTACAGAACTGTGAGAGTCTAAGAGATTTTATTTTGCATTGCCTCATTTAGTTAAAAAAAAAAAAGGAAAAAGCTGGGTGTCTTAGGGTTTCTCATGCTGTGAAGACACACCATAACCACAGCAACTCTTACAAAGTAAAACATTTAATTGGGTCTGACTTATGGTTTCAGAGGTTTAGTCCATCTTCATCATGGCAGGACATGGTGGCATGCAGGCAAACATGGTGCAGAAGGAGCTGATGGTGGAGAAGGAGCTACATCTTGACCTAAAGGTGACAGGAAGTAAATTGTCTCACTGGAAGTAGCTTGAGCATAGGAGACCTCAAAGCCTACCCCCCACAGTGACACACTTCCGCCAACAAAGCCACACCTCCCAATAGTGCCACCCCTTTGGGAGTCCTTTCTTTCAAACTACCACACCGGACATAATGGTTGATGCCTATAATCTCAACACCTGAGAGACTGGGGTAGGAATGAATCATCATGAGTTCAAGGTCTGCTTGGGCTCCAGAATATAGCTGTGTCTCAGAAAAGCAGGAAGGCCGAGGAGATAGCTCAGTGGGTAGAGGCCCTTGCTGCTAAGACCTGTGCACAGCCTGAGTTTGCTCCTCAGGACCCACATGATACATGGAGAGAAACCACTCATGAAAGTTGCTCTCTGGCCTCCACACACATACTGTGCCACGTGTGGGCACACAGTTACATGCAGGCACACACACACATGCACACACACACACATGCGTGCGCGCACACACACACACAGGTATAATAAATATATTTTTAAACGAAAGAGTGAGTGGGAGTGAGGGAGACCATGCAAATTCACTGTGACTGGGTGCTAAAGCCAAACCTTTGGGATTGAAAATGCGAGCGCTCGCTTGTCTAAGGCAGACTTGACTGGGACTCTGAATTGTGCGCTAGTTCCCAGTCCTTCTGGCTGCCGGGCCTTCAGACAAGGAAAGAAAACATAAGCCTCAAGATTAGAGGATAGGCATTCTCCTTCTAACTCAGACACAAACCATTTTCCCTCACTCGATCCCCCTGCCACCTCCCCACCACCCCTTTGAACTCCTGTCCTCACCATGCTAGACAAAATGCTCCCGAGCTATGTATGCCTCCAGGCCTCAGACCATCCTTCAATTTCTCCACAGTGAGGAGCTGGCGCTGAAGGAAATCAAGTCGTATCACTTTGATATAAGGACTGCCCGGAACTAACGGCAACGAAGAAACAACAGATGTAAGCAGTCCTGTGCCCTTGACCCCTCATCTGCGGTCAAGCCAGGCGTCCATGTTCCTTTGAGGAAGTCAGCGCTACACTAAGAAGAAAACGACTCTTAAAACAGAGCTGCCACAGCAAGAGGAGTCTGCAAACCAGACTTCCGCTGATTTCTTTTATGGATTTCTCAGCTACTTCCCCACAATTTGTCGTCAGTTGAAGCCAAAACACTTTCGGTTTTTGTTAAGGCGGGTGGACAGACGGGCGGCTCCTCCTGTCCACGTCACTGTTTGTGACGTCTCAGGCAAGCAAAATATTTTTGTTTTGTTTTGTTTGTTTTTTTGAAACAGGGTTTTTTTTTTTTTCTGTAGCTTTGGAGCCTGTCCTAGCACTAGCCCTGCAGACCAGGCTGACCTCGAACTCACAGGTGGGTTCGAGGTAGAGCCTGTCTCTAGCTCCCGTGTGCTGGGATTAAAGGCGTGCACCAACACTGCCTGGTGCAAACAAAATATTAACATAAATAAATTGCGCATTGTTTTTCCTGCTTAGGTTGATAGGCCTCACTCGTTGGGCCCTAAGACAGCCAACATAATGGTGCTATAAAATCAGAGGTATAAAATCCCGCGGTTATGGAAGCCCTTGAAAGTAGATGGCTAGACGCGCTTAATCCCAGCACCTAGGGAGCCAAGAGAAGAGGTTTTCAAGTTTAAGACCAGCCTGGCTTACATAGCAAGACACCATTGTAAAGCCAAATAAATGTTATGAAACTCAGGACATTTCATTGGAGCAATTATTTCGTGGCTCTGGTTTTGTTCTTTTTTTTGAGGCCTCAAGCACGGTACTACTGGGCCACACACTTTCAATCCTCCTACCCTTATTTTACACATTCTTTAAAAATGTTTTTAAATTTTATTATTTCGTTTTATGCGTGTGGGTGTTTTGGGTTTTTTGGCCTGCACATATGTCTATGTACCACATGTGTCCTATGCCACAGAAGCCAAAAGAGTGAGGTAGGACCCCTGGGACTGGAGTTACAGACAGCTGTGAGCCCCTGTGTGGGTGCTGGGAATTGAACTTGGTCCTCTTGAAGAGCAGCTACTGCCTGTAACTGTTGATTCACGTCTCTGGACCCATTGTTCTCTCTCTCTCTCTCT
>LOEQ01003941.1:46633-61069 GCA_001685075.1 Bramus lutescens
CGCCCTGGTTCCCCTCGGTTCGTGGGTCCCGTGAGGACCGGTCCGTGGCAGTAAGGGAAGAGGTGATAACAGAAGCTCTTTGTCAATGAGGTCATCAATAAGCCCACTAAACTGGCCTTGAACTCCCAAACAGCTTGGATTACAGGTGTGACCCACCAACAAGGCAACAGAAGTTTATCAAATGAGAAGTGGAAGAGCCAGGCAAGGCCAGGATGGCTGCTGCTACCAAAGGAAAAGAATGGTCCACAGGAAGATATTGCTCAGTTCTTATTCTCTGTGCACCCACCAAGGTCCTTTCTAACTCAATTTATTCTCAGGCTAGATCACAGCAGGCAAGAATCCAGACAACAGATCCAGATAATCTGAAATATCGTTCAGTCTTTGGCTACCATGGTCTCTTTTCTCAGAACTGTATCTCTTCTATACATAAACATTGTCTGGACTATCAAAGACAAGTGATCATAGCAAAATAAACACCAAAACTGCAGCAACCAGCCACCCTATCTCTTAGACTCTAATTGGCTGCTGCATATCAATCAACACTATTCTAGCAATCACAGAGAAAGCCCTGTAAAATTCTCCCACCCAATCATTCAGAGAATAAATGACACCCACACATACAGGTAGGCAGTTCATTTCAGCTCAACTGCATTCCCTTTTCATAATCTTTCAATGTGCTAAGAGTTAGAAGATCTCTAATCTAGTTTTGTCATCAAGTTGTTATGTCATCTAGAAGCTGAGAAGATGGCAGTCATTAAAGAATGTGAGAGCAAACATGAGGACCTGAGTTGGATCCCTAACACTGATGTAAAAGCTGGATGGAAAAGTGGACACATCTGTAACTGAAGGATCCCTGAGAGCTTACGGGGTGAGCCAGAAAGCCTAGCCAAATCACAGTGAGATCCAGGTTCAATGAGAGAAATTCTGTCTCAAAAAATAAGACGGAAAGGGATGAAAGAGAATACCATGTTGACCTCTGGCACCCACATGCACATGTGGATGTGTACGGGCATGCATACATGCATATAGCCACATGAACACACACATGCACAATGTACACACATAGTTATATAATTTGGGGATGGAGTTGAAGCCCAGATGGCAGAGAACTTGCCATGCATGCACTAACCCCTAGGTTCAATTCCTAGCACCACAAAGACTGGAAATGGTGGGGCAAACCTGTAATTCAAGCATTTGAAGAGGCAGGACAGAAACTCAAGGTCATCCATTGGCCTAGGCTACATGAGATCTTGTTTTAAAAACAAAAGCAGAAAGTAGGAATTATGTATAATCTTATATTTGTTATTCAACATTTTAGGGCTTAAATCTCCATTAAGCAAAATGGTCACAGCAGTATCTAGGCAATCAATAAACAACTGACAAATAAAGCAACACTAGCAAGGCCATTTAACATTATTCTGAAGGATATATTATGCAAATATAACTCAATGTTTTTCTAATGCCTCAGTATAGAAAAGCTGTGCTAGTAGGGAATATGTGACTTTGGTCTCTGAGGGAAAAAACAAAACATGAGGGTAAAGAACAGAGAGGCACCATTAACTCGGACTGTAAACCCCTACAAAATAAGAAGTGATTTAGACTAAATTCCATTTTCAATTGTTTGCCAAACATTTAGTGAGAAAACATTGAGTGCTATAACTAGGTGCTGGGAATACATGATATATAATCAATACTAGCTAAGGAAAAATAGTATACAAACAGTGAAAATTCAGCGTGGATTCAAATCTTAAAAGGGTTTCAGGTGTGTGTGTCCCCACAAGAGGAGGTCAGGTGACCTGATCTATCACGCTCTACCTTATTCCCTTGAGACGGTCTCTCACTGAGCCTGGAGCTAGGCTGGCAGCCCCAGAGAGCCTCCTGTTTCTGATCCCCACCGCACTGTGGTTACAGACACAGGATGTGCTCAGATTTTGGTGCTGGAGATCTGAACTCAGGTCTGCATGCTTTCACAGCAAATGCTCTTACCCACTGAGCCCTCTCTTCAGGCCACGAGAACATACAGCTAGATTAAGAACAGGAGAACAGGCAAGAAACTACAAATACACCATTAGTAATATTTGTAGTTAAAGGGAAGAAAGAACAGGACACAAAGTCCAGCTCTCAAATGATCACTGCACTGACTCAATATTAAATATTAAATCAACTATCTACTAGGAAACAGGCATGCAAACCAATTGCCTCTCATCCCCAGGTCCAAACTGTATCCACTGGGATACAGAAGATGACAGAAAACATTTTATTCACTTTTAAGTAAAAATTGTGGGAAATTACATACACTTCATGAATTTAACATGCTGATGGAAACGCATCCTAGGAGGTTTCATGCCAGTAAATCACTACCATTTCTGAGGTATCTGGAGAAAACGCAATGTTCTCTACCTAACAAGTCTGTCCATGTTAAGTGGACTTACATAATTTTTTGAAAACAAAGTATTTCCTAGAACATGCTGTGCCATGTAGCCCAGTAACAATCCTCCTGGAATGCTAAGATTACATGTATGTGCCATACATACTTTAAATTAAATGCACCAATATTTAAATTATAAAGCATGAGTTGTTTATTGATGTAGACACATTCCAGCAACAGCATATATAGCTTGGTTGTTATACACACAAAGACTGCTGCATCACCAGGCAATAAAATCTTGAGTATACAGCCAGCTAATGACTGAAATATCATCGTGGGACATGGCTTTTTACATAAAGTTTGCCTGTTTTTACCCCCCCACCACGTTGTTGTTGCTATTGCTGTGTGTGTGCTGGTATTCAGGATTGAGCCCATATAGCATTTTTGTTTTGTTTTGTTTTGACAGGGTTTCTCTGTAGCTTTGGAGCCTGTCCTGGAACTAGCTCTTGTAGATCAGGTTGGCCTTGAACTCAAGGAGATCCACCTGCTTCTGCCTCCCAAGCGCACTAAAGGCGTGCGCCACCACGGCCAGGCATGAGACAGGGTTTTGTTATGCATCCTGCTACCTTCCAACTAGTTATCCTGTCTCAGTCTTGAAAATGCTAAGATTATAGATCTGTGCCATCATGCCTACACTGTGTTAACCATTTTGGGGGTTTCCTAGTGGTATCGAGGTTTATGTTGGGGTAAGCCCCAATAAGCCTCTCAGGATTCAGAAGGATTACTATAGCAGGCGAAAATCTGACTAATAAGGTCTGAGGGTAAGCGAAATAAATTAGCTATATAAATCTTTTCATCATGTCCTATTTATTCTTCCTGTGCTCTCTCTAATGCTCTCTCGATGTTTCCTTTGGATGTTTCTCTTTGCTGTCCCTCGCTGTTCTACCCATTCCACAGGTTTCCAGCTTATATTCCCACACATAGTTAACAAGCATACTTTTTTTAAGGGCTAACAGGATGGATAAAAGACTGATGAGGTAGGTGCCTTATGTCTCAGAAGGGGTGTGACTGTGCAGTTGCCCAGCAGATACCAGAAGGATTAGAATGGAGCGTGCCCCTGGGCCAAGCATCTTGGTGCTGTATCTGCTGGCACCCAGGTGAGAAGGAATTTCTTTCTCTGGGGCTGGTTTAGCAACCCAAGCTTTTTTCCTGTATATTTTAGGGGTAAAAGTACAAACATTACTTAATTTCCTAGACTAAGACCTCATATCAAACGAAAGGTGAAGGTAAGTGCAGAATATTAATAGCTTGGTAGGGCAGAAGACAAGTAGGTTATACTCTCCTGAGTCGGCTGCGAGAGAATTCAGGGCCGCCCAGACCTGTTTATCAGTAAGAGCAGACATACTGTCTCTCTGCTCAGTGCCTCCTGCTCAGGGCTCCTTTCTTGTCAATAAGTCCTGTCAATAAGGATAATTGTGGGGGACTAGCTTTATGTAGATTCGACTAGAACAAAGGTTTGGTTGAGTGAATGCTTTCATACCAGGGCCCCATAGTGTGGGGGAGAATATACATTACTGGGATATTTTGGGATGAATCCTATTATGAGAGGGAAAAATGTCATGAGTTCACAAGATTTCTACAAAATTGACAGTTACTATCCAAAAGACAAGAGTTCCCAAACCTTTGCAAATCGGGTTCTCAACCAGATCATACTCGGTGGACCTGTCCACAGCTGTTAGCTGTACATTCACTGTATAACATTTGTGGCTCACATCATAGTGGTACCGGGGAGCAAGCTCAGGTACTGTGCTCATTAGGGATAAGTTAATAAATAGTGTGTACTCAATATTGTGCAAGATAACGAAAAGCTACTGCAATGCCAAGTACAAAATCAAAGAAAATAAGAAAATGTTGTCTGCCCTAAAGATTCTAGACACTGGACACTATTTTTGGCTTGGCTGTAGAACTCTTACAAATTTAACTGCACCCAAAGCTGTTTATTATCTGTTGCTTGTATTCTCTCCACAAGACTATTCATTCAAGAGCCATACTCTAAACTAAGGGCTATCTATTTTTCCAATACTGTCAATATTTTTCTAAGAAAAACACTGAATTTTTTTTCAAAAATACTTAAAATTCCAAAAGTCATGGAAAAATGACCAGAAAAATAAAACTTTTTTTTTTTAAAAAATGAAAAGCAGGCAAAATAGTCATTTGTCTTAAGTCTCTCATTTCCTCATACTTGAATACAAAATACACTGAAGTCCTTGGTGAATAAGCTTGCTCAGTACTTGGTTCATGTGGCCCATGGGTCTGGCTGTGCATTAAGCAAACTGGCCTCTTGCCACTGAGAGAACAAGGAGCTTCCCTTGGAAAAGATAAACAGCACTTCCCAGGCTTGTATACCTTTCAAATAAGGGACAAGCATGTGGGACTGGAAGCTGGCCTTCCTGCGCCATTTTCCTGCCAGCCTTTGACACACAGGCCCTTTGGCCAGGACATTCTGTAACAAACCGACTATTGTGTAACCCTCAGTGTCACTAAGTAACCCTGAAAACAGGTGGAGTCTGTAAGATGAAAGGAAAGGGGAATCACACACAAGCATTATATTCTATGTGACGGTCTCTCATTGGGATGGGAAGTGCAAATTAGTAATTCTGACATAGACTGAGTATTCAATCTAAACTGCTTGTGCCCAGAGTGTCTTAGACTTTAGGAATATCTGTATATACATAAGCTATCCTAAGGATATGACCCAAAACTAGACACAAAATTCATCTTTATTTCATATGTATCTTTTACATATAGCCTGAAGGTGATTTTATATAATATTTTCAGTATACCAGGATTTTGATGGCAATGTGTCACATGTAAATAGGTTCGGAATTTTCCAATTGTGGCATCATGTCAGTGTTCAAGTTTAAGATTCTAGAGCACTTTAAATTTTAGATTTTCACACTAGTGATGCTCAACCTTGATTACTATACATACATTGCACAACCAAGTAGTAAACAGGTGACAGGTGGTAGGAACCAAGTTTCTCTGTTGGAGTGAAAGATTATAATAAATGAAAGAAGGTAAAAACCCACGATGGAACTAGAGAGATGGCTCAGCTGTAAAGAGCTACTACCACATGGAGACTCACAAATGCTTATAACTTCAGTTCCAAAGGATCTGACCCTCTTGAACCTCTGCAGATCGTGGTGCACAAAACTCATGCAGGCAAACATAAATGTAAATAAAATAAATAAATCTTTAAAAAACTAATCCAGGCGGTGAGTCAGGCAGTGCTGGCACATGCCTATAATCCCAGCACTCAGGAGGCAGAGGCAGGTGGATCTCTGAGTTCAAGGCCAGCCTGGTCTACAAGAGCTAGTTCCAGGACAGGCTCCAAAGCTACAGAGAAACCCTGACTCAAAAAGCAAAACAAAACAAGAACAAAAACAACAAAAACTATTCCATGAACATTAGTTTAGTTTCAGTTGCTCTGATAAAACACATGGAGAGGAAAGAGTTTATTTAGCTAACACTTTCCAATCACAGTCTGTTCATTGAGGGAACTCAAGGCAGCCACTTGGAGGCAGAAAATGAATGAAGCAGGGGCCATAGAGAATAAGAATGTTGCTTACTGACTTGCTTACATTGCTTTAAAATGCAACCCAGGACAACATACAAAGTAGTGGCACCACCCTCAGTGGGCTACACCCCTCCTGCATCAATCATTAATCAAGAAAATGCCCCATAAACAATGCCAAAAAGTAAATCTGATGGAGGTAATTCCTTAATTCAGGTTCCCTCCTGCTAGGTGACTCACAAATCTAACTAGCACAATGAGCTAACAGATTAAGTTGGAGATGTCAGAATATACTCACATTTAGCATGGTATAGTATACATGGTTCCATACAGATTATAAACCAATTAAATATAGACACATCTATTTCTTTGCTTTCAGTTAAAAGAATGACAGTGGTTAGCAATGATCAAAGCCCACATTTTGGTTTTAAATACTACTTTCCAAAAAAGGAAACAACATTCCTCCTGATTCTCAGGAAGAAAATACACAAGATAAGCTTCAAGTTATATTTAATGTCATAAAATAAGTATTAGGGAATTAAAAAATATTTCCCTATGTCAGGAGTGTGTCAAAGAGACATGGGATTCAATAAAAAAGTGTTTCTCTAATCAAAGCTGAAATAATATGTCACCAAATGGCACACAGCAGCTAGGGTCACTACTCATAACAAAGCACTTGCTTAACCCACAATGCCTGAGTGTAATCTCCCACAGCAACAAAGTAACAATAGAGTAGAAGCTGAGGAGATGGCTCAGTGTGTAAAGTGCAAGCATCAGAACTTTAATTCAGATCCCTAGCACCCACACACACACAAAACCACATTTGAAATTCCAGCATTAGGAGATAGAGACATTAGGATCACAAGGGTAGCATGAATAATAAAAACCCAGAGACAAATAATGGGATTCAAGCTGAAGATCGGAGAAGCAAAGCAGGCAACAACTAGAGAGACCTTTTACCTCTACCAAATCTTCAGACCAAAAGGGCGAAATCCTGTCTCCATGAATCCTCAGACTCCATACTCCAGTGAGTTCCTGTCTCTTCCCCTTTTTATATTCCTCTCTCTGCCCACCCATAATGCTCCTGTCTCTACCTCCCTAGTGCTGGGATTAAAGGTGTGTGACTCCCAAACACTGGGATTAAATGTGTGAGCCACCACCACCTGAATCTGTTTCTGGATTGTATTGTGTAGTCCAGGGTAGCCTTAAACTCACAGAGATCTTTCTGCCTTTGTTTCCCCGAGTCCTGGGATTAAAAGTATGTGCCACCACTCCCTGGCCTCCAGTGGCTAAACTTTGCATTCTGATCAGGCACGCTTTATTTATTAAAATACAAATATCACTACATTTCCCCTCTTTTGTCAAAAATTAAAAAGGCTACTACTAATATAAGAAAAACTATATACAGTAAGTACAATAACTACATACAATACATACAGGCAATAAGTACATCAACAATGTCTAGTCCATTTGCATTTGACAAATTCAGAGAAAATATTCCATTATCTATCCTATCTTGGTGAGTCGAAAGTCTTGTACCTAATTTACTTTCTATTATAACTTGCTTTCTGCATCTGGTAAACAAGAAAAACTGTAACTCTAACTATCTAGTCTTCAACTCCCTCATACTCAAGAAAGAAATAATATTAACTGCATAAGCAGGAAGTACAAGCAAGCTACTTCCAAATCATGTGAGAAATGACAGAAACAGCTGGCTGCCTGGACAGCCACCCAAAGTTCCTCTGTAACATTGGGGTATCTATCTTTGGTCTACAGGCCTAAAAATATCGAGTAGATTTTTCTGTGAAGCAGAATATTCTGAAAGGCTGTCCTTCCTTGTGTTGACAATGTTTGGCAGTCACATTTCTTTATTTTTTTTGTCATGATTGTCCACTTAGAACAGCATACTGTCAGCAGTTGAGGCTATGGCACTTTCTTGCCCAGTGGCTTACTTTTGCCACAAAGAAAATAAACTTCATGTGGAGTTTCCTCGATACCTGTCATTGTCTCTGAAGTAGATTAGTGCTTCCAGGAGCAGATGTGTCTCATTGCCAGAAAAAAAAGAGCCTATTAAAACATCTTAAATGCCATATTCTGTAGATCTCTGAAGAGTTTGAAAATGACTTATCTAAAATATATCTTTGACCTTGAAAACATACCTAATGTGATTACAAGATTGTATTAGGTGATTAACTACTAACCTGCATTTCCTTACTATCCTAAACAGTTGGTAATAATAATTTTCAAGGACTATAAATTTGCAATACATTGTTAAATGAGTTGTATAGGTAAAATACCTTGAAGAGTAAAAATGTATGTACAATATGTCCTAACAAATTAATCTTAAATTTGTATCAATATACAAAATTTGTATATAATACACAAAAGTCCAATTCAATATAAAATATTTAAAACTAGTAGTTGCTTTTTAAAAGCAGATTCAATAATTTCCCTTTTGATCTTTTATCTATATGATTTTCAGAGTAGACTCAATGATCTACCCTTTTATCCTATCATATTTATAGCACTCTTTTTTTCCTTTTCTAAACAATAACCTTGAATCTAATTTCTTTGGTTTAGTTTTCCTGACCATTACCAATAACAAACTGTAACCAATCCCCATAAACAATGACAAATATCCATAACCCAATGAAAGACCAAAAACCACCCACCCCATCTCTTGGAAATGTGGGCATTGTATTCTTAAATTTACTTCCTGCTGTCTGGGGGTGAGGAAAATCTTTAGGGAATCCTGAAAAAAAGAGATTTAGGTTAATTATCAAGTCCTGAGAGAGGTAGCTCTATCATTTGTTGTCCATTTTCTGTGTAATGGGAAAGTGCAGGGCTTGTCTCAAGTCCTGGCTAGAGTAGTCTGTTAGGCTGGATCATCTCAGCTAGCCACTTTGAAATTGTTCTGAGCAGGTTGTAGTCCAAAATCCATCTTTAGGTGGTGTTTTTCAGCTAGTGGAGTGATGAAGGATGTCCTTCTGTATATGTGTTGCTTTTATAGGTTGATGAATAAAGCTGTTTTGGCCAATGGCTTCACAGAGTAAAGTCAGGTGGGATATCTGAACACAGATATATAAAGAGAGTAGGCGGAGTCAAGCAGATGCCAGTCAGCCACTGAGGAAACAAGACAGGTAGAAAATGAGGTAATGCCGCTGCCGTATGGGAATACATAGACTAACAGAAATGGGTTAACTCAAGATGTAAGAGCAAGCTAGAAATATGCCCATGCCATCAGCTAAACAATGATGTAATTAATAAAGTTTCTGTGTGATTATTCAGGTCTGGGAAGCCAGTAAACGAAAGTGCAGTCAGTCTCTGTCTACAAATGGTCCCCAAACATTTGGCAAGAATTTCCACATAAAGCCTGAGAAAGCTTTACAAAAAGGATTCTAATACCAGGTGGTGATGGTGCATGCCTTTAATTCCAGCACTCAGGAGGCAGAGGCAGGAAGATTCTATATGAGTTTGAAGCTAGCCTGGTCTATAACAGCTAGTTCCAGGACAGGCACCAAAGCTACACAGAGAAATCCTGTCTTGAAAAACCAAAGGGGGGCCAAAAAAGGGGGGGATTCTAGACAGACAAGAACAACAAGAACAGAGTCAAGCACAACTTCTTGGTAACTGTGTTTTCTCCACTAGGCTCTGTTTGTTAGAGGCAAGGCTTCATTAAGAGAGGTTTCCTGACTCAGATTTGCAGCAAAAACCTCACAGCTCTTTTAGGAGGCTCTGTCACCTAACACTTAAATGGTGTTAAAGAGTAGCCTGCAGCATGCTTCTTGGTGGTGGCATGGACCTAGAAACTCCACAGAGCTGCGGCAATAAAGTGGCTCTTGCCAATACCTCCACTATGAGCCTAGACTCTCAGAAAAATAAATAGGATGGAGCCAGGCTCCAAAGCCATAGTTTTAATCTTAACCATGTTGCTAAGCAAATTAAAAACTTATGTGCTCAGAAAAAGATAGAAATATACATTAAGACAGGTTCAGATAAAAAAAAAAACCCCAAAACTCTTAACAGTTTACAGTTTGTTTAAAAATATATGTAGGCTTTGTAGAGAAAAGAAAAAGGACAAAGTGCTTAAAAAAAGAAAAAGAGTAGCTAGGCATGGTGACACACACCTTTAATCTCATCACTTGGAAAGCAGAGGCAGGCAGATCTCTGTGAATTCAAGGACAACCAAAGATACACAGAGAAACCCTGTCTCAAAAAAAACCCACAAAAATTAAAAATAAAATAGTTAAAAAAGGCACATAAAGATGGCAAATACACTGAGAGTCTAGATTATGTATATTATTCTATTTTCTTTGAACTTTTTGACTGTGAAGGCGTTAACTACAGACATTTCATTGTATGGCTGCTAAGCTAAACATACACACATATATATGTATACGTGTGTGTATATATGTATGTGTGTGTGTGTATATATATATATAGTATCTTGACTTCAAAATTTAAGTATGAAGGACATGTTACTTTGGAAAAGAGGATCTGCTTTTGTTTCCACAGAGAGAAAGCTGTGGATTTCTTACTGGCTAACATGGTTTGATCACATAAGACCCCTTGAGGCTATGGCTCAGGAGGTCCAATATCTACTACTGCTTCAGGACTGATGGCTGAGATGGACCAACCACACAGAATATCCCATGAAATATCAGATTAACAGCACCCCCAATCAGAAGGAAGTAGTCTAGAGAACTATGCCCAAATTCCCAAATACTGTTTATAAATGTTTGTTTTTATTTAAAGGAGTTTGATTATAAATAGTTAATGGTCACAGTCAAGGTATTTCTAAAGAAAAAAAGGGTATGATATAGAAATGAATACACTGGTATGGACTTTGGTCTATTGATACAAATTTAAGGTCAATTTTGTTATATGTATATTTATTTATATGTATATTTCTACTCTTGTTTAAGGTATTATGTTTATACAGTTTATTTAAAAATGTAATATAAAATTATGGATTAATAGTCATCTATAATAGTCAAACTGTAGCTATGTTAGGTTTTCTAGATGTATAGAGATATATTTCAAATGAATAGGTATTCAAACATTTTCAAAATGTTTTAAGAACTTAGACTTTTCCCAACAGTTAGACATGTCTATTTCTGGACATGTTTACTTCAGAGAGGTTGATGGGAATTAAAGTAAACTGTTATGGAATTTGCCTTCAATATGACAAGGCTAGCCATTTGAGCAAGAAACTGCTCTTGCCTGGACTGCTTGATGGTATGTTGTATGACCCGGACGGACATGCAAGACCCACATAAAAGTGACTGCTGAACTTTCCAAAAGATGCAATGTTCTTTAGGGTTTCTGCTTCACAGAAGAAACTGCCCAACACTCTGCAGAACACAGAAGAAAGCAACCAATGAACTTTGCTAGTACAAGGCAGAACAGATCTAATTTTCTCCTTTACTGAAAAGTCTGCCAGATATTATGGGCCTATAGGCTAAAGATGGATGCCTCAAAATTACAGAAGAACTTTGGGTGACTGTCTAGGCAGCGAGATTGTTTCTGTCAATTCTAGAGTTTTGGAGGCTGCTTACAATGCACTTCCTGTTTACTTAGGCAATATATCCTTCTGGAGTCTCTGATGAAGTTGAAGACTAAATAGTTATAGTTTTTCTTAGTTATGATAAAAGATAAATTACATATAAAAATTATTCTCACAACAGATAGGATAATAGAGTATTTTCCTTACTTTGCCAAATGTAAATGAACTAAATATTGTAACTATAATTCTTGCCTGATAAATGTTTTATATATGTAATTTTACCATGTTGAAGTTAAAACCTTCCTTTTTAATTAGAGAACAGGAGATGATGTGGGATGTCCTTCTGTATACGTGTTACTTTAATTGGTTGATGAATAATGCTGTTTTGGCCAATAGCTTAGCAGAGTAAAGCTATATAGAGAAAGATAAGTGGAGTCAAGCAGAAGCCAGCCAGTCACCAAGGAATCAAGACATGCAGAAAATAAGGTAATGCCACAGGCATGAGGCAATACATACACTAATAGAAATGGCTTAAAATGTAAGAGCTAGCTAGAAATATACTTAAGCCATCAGCCAAACAGTGTTGTAATTAAAGTTTCTGTGTGATTATTCAGCCGGGAAACGAAAGTGCAGTCTCCGTTTACAGTGGAGTTATCATAATCCTGGAGGAATCGTCACTGTGGGGCTCCATCCTCCATTTGCAGACTTCAAAGGTCGCTGATAAATGAGCTTATGGTTCACTGCAGAAAACTGATAATCAAACACAAAATCATGGACAGAAAGGGAGATGAAACCTTTTTCTAGATTAGTACTCTAAATGACCATTAATATGACAAAAAGTTTTAAAAATATATTCTTTTTTATATATATTCTTATAAAATTTATACCTTAAGAAAAGCTGTTTGAAGACTCAATATAAACCAAAGGATTATGAGATTAGCGGCAATAAGTAGTCCTTAAATATTTTTCTTCTGTCCCATATCAGGTGGCTCTTCTGACATGAGACAGAGATTTTGAATTTTACTTTAACAAGCGTTCTTGGGTTTAGAGAAGGAGAGAGCCACACTCCAACTCCAAAGTCAGCTTTAATCTTTAACTGGACTGGGACTACAAAAAGACCATTTGCATTATATGGCTCTGGAGAACAGCAGAAACAAACATTTGGGGAGATTTATGAAATTTTACATTGTTGGAAATGTGATATAACAATAGGTCAATTTACTCTTTTCTTGGAAAACTTTTCTTCAGATGTCTCATTTGTCCAGTGGTCTTTAGATTCCTTTATTCTCTCGAAAAGACAAAAGCAAAACTCTTCCCCAACCATAATTTTAGGGAGATCCTTTTCTGGCAAGTTATATCACTGTGTGGCCTCTTAGCTCAGGCTTATTACTAATTGGCTCTTACAACTTAAATTAACCCCTAATTCTTATCTATGTTTAGCCACATGGCTTGGTACCTTTTCAATATGGCATTCTAATCTTGCTTCCTCTGTGTCTGGCTGATGACTACTCTCTGTCAATGACTACTCCTTTTCCCAGAATTCTAGTCTGGCTGCCCCATCTATATTTGAAAAATCTTTACAGTATACAAGAGCATTATCCCACAGAATTTTCCCTTTTTTGTCTTTTCAAAACAAAACCTCTGAATCTAATTGCCTTTGTTTAGCTTTTCTCTTGACCATTATCTATAACAAATTGTAGCCAACAAGCTAAACAAAGACAAACATCCACAATCCATTTCTGGGGCAAGTAGATATAGTTTTCTAGATTACTTCCTGATATTTTTTGGGGGGGTGCTTATAATCTTATGGGGACCTAAAGAAAATTTAGGATTATGGTCAAGTCCTGACTGGAGTATTCTGTGAGGCTTGATCATTTCAGCCAGCAGCCTTAAAGCTGTTCTGGATGCAGACTGCAGCAGAAACTGCAACAGAGGTGCTCCAAAATGTTGCTTAATCTGGGCCATTCTGTTCCCACTGGAGATTTTTCAAGGGATCTTCCTTGATCAAACCTTAATGAATCTAAACCCTCTCATTTCCTGTGGAAACAAAAGAATAACCTCTTCTCCACAGTAACATACCTTTTGACTTAAATTTTGAAGTCAAGGCATTTTCAGAATATATATGTTAAATTAAACCAGCACCTTTATAATCAAAGTCTTTTAGCAGGTGTTGCTCCTTCCTCAGCAAACAATTCAAAGACAACACAATAGCATACAGTATTGAGGCTCTCTGTATTTTCCATCTTTACATGCTTTATTTTTAACTCTATTTTTATCTTCATTTTTATTTATTTTTCAATTTTTTTAAAAATTTTTGCTTTTTTGAGACAGGGTTTCTCTGTGCATCTTTGGCTGTCCTGGAACTCACTCTATAGATCAGGCTGGTCTCAAGCTCAGAGATCTGCCTGCCTCTGCCTTCCAAGTGCTGGGATTAAAGATGTTTGCCACCACCCTAGCTACTCTATTTCTTTTATTTCTACCTTTTTTCCTCTCCCAAGCCTATGTATATTTTTAAACATACTGTAAACCATTTACAGCACATGAGTCTTTAATCTCCTAAATGGCATGGCTAAGATTAAAGCAGAGGCTTTGGCAATTCTCTCCACCCTATTCCTTAGCTTTCTGTGAGTCTAGCTTTGTGGTGGACGTATAGGCAAGAGCCATATTGATTGCCACAACTTTGTGGACTTTCTAAGTCCATGCCCCCACCAAGAAACATGTTGCCAACTGGTCATAAACCCCACTTTTAAGTATTTGGTGGCAGGGCCTCAAAAGAGCTGCCAAGTTTTTACCATGAAGGCTGAATCACAAAGCCTCTCTTAATAGAGCCTGTCTCTGCTTGCCTTTAGCAAACAGAGCCTACCAAAGTAAAGACATGCTTGATTCTCTTCTTGTCTGTCTAGAATCCTTTTCTTTCTTTTCTTTCTTTCTTTCTTTTTTTCTTTCTTTCTTTCTTTCTTTCTTTCTTTCTTTCTTTCTTTCTTTCTT
>LOEQ01003941.1:83221-99401 GCA_001685075.1 Bramus lutescens
GGGAGGGGGGCAGGAGGTGGAAATTTTTAATAATAATAATAATAATAATAAATTTGAATACCATTATCAATTACTCATTTGTTTATCCCTCATCATACTATAATCTCAAGAGAGCAATAATATCACCACCTCCAAGGTAATATCTGCTAACAGTTACACGAGTTGTTTTCAGCTTTTTTGTTTGTTTGTTTGTTGATTAGTTGGTTGATTTTTCAATACAGGTTTTCACTGTTTAGTGCTGGTTGAACCGAAACTCGCTCAATAGACCAGGCTGGCCTCGAACTCAGAGATCTCCTGCCTCAGCCTCCCAAGTGCTGAATTAAAGGTGTGTGCTACATAAATTGTTTTACATATGCTGTCCAGATTCCTTAGTTTTAGAATGCTATTTTTCTTACCATTTTAACATGCATAATCCATTGTTGTTTTTGTTGTTGTTTTGTGAAGGTTTACATTTTGTAGGTATGTGGGTATTGGGCAGGTATATGTACATGTTAGGAGGGAGTTTCCCCTGGTGTTAGAGTTACAGGCAATTGTGAGCTGCCCTACAAGGGTGTTGGGAGTGGAACTTGGGTCCTCTAGAGGAGCAACAAGAATTCTTAACTGTTGAGCCATCTCTCTAGACCTCCTTGGCTTGCTGCTGCTTTGTTTTTACAATAGTCACAAAGTTATACAATCATCACTCCTATCTTTAGAAGAGACTCTGCACCTCCCAATTCCCTTTGCCCTGTGTTCCCTGATAATCACTAACCTAATTTCTGGCTATATTAATTTGCCTATTCTGGATAGTTTATAGGCACCTCTATATTACAGCATAGAATACAAATTTGCTTGTTGTTTCCAAGCAGGATCTTATGTATTCTGGGCTAGCTGCAAACTTTCTGTAGCTGAGAGTGACGCTTCCCTTCTGACCATCCTGTCTTTAGCCCCTGCTTACTAGAATTACAGGTGTGTACTACTACAGAAACTCATGACTTTGGGCATGCTATACTACTATCCAACTGAGCTACGTTTCCAACTCCAAAGTTTTTTTTGTTTTTCTTAAAGAAAGCTGTAAGAATGGTAACTGGGCACCATTGTATCCTCTGACTTTGGTTCGCTCCTTACGGTGGCCTGAAACTCTTGGTGAGTGGAAACTGTCTACTCCAATCAGAAAGCATGAATGGTAGCTGCTAGCCACTACAAGCTGTTCAAGAAGGAAGCTGAGGGGGGGTGATACTAGGAAGGGTCACATCCCAATATGCATGTCCTCTTAACACGTCAGCCAGAGGAACTTCTGACTGTGTGGGTCTGGCATACACCCCTGCCTGACACTGCCACACTGAGATTCCTGAGGGATAAGGCTTTTTGCATTGATATGCAAGCCTCTCAAGAGACTGCTTCTCATCCTTAAGGAAGGCTCTGCCCAGATGCCTCTCAAAGACCCCAGTATCCCTTCCCACCAACACTATCCCCAGCTTTAGAATCCATGTTCTCTATGCAGTACTGGTAAAGCCCCTGGTTAGCATGAATTAGATGATATGCTTGTGGATCAGACCCTTCCACCAGTGTTAGGGGCTTCTGAAAGCAGACTTCTGTTTAGAGTTCAAGGGAATGCACTCTGTCAACGTGTGACAAGCTAGAGAGGCAGGTACCACTAACAACCCACCTGAGAGCAGTTCCTTCACCTTCCCGTTGCCGCTCCTCTCTTCCCCACGGGAAAAACACAACATAAGATTGAGCTCAAGGTGTGAATGTGGCTTAACTTCAGGTTGAAAAACCTCTCCACATGGCTGGGCAGAGGTGGTGCATGCCTTTATCCCAGTACAGAAGGCAAAGGCTGGTGGATCTCTGTGAGTTCAAGGCCAGCCTGATCTACAGAGCAAGTTCTAGGACAGGTGAGTTGTTACACAGAGAAATTCTACCTCCTTTCTTTCTTTCTTTCTTTCTTTCTTTCTTTCTTTCTTTCTTTCTTTATAGTAAAAATGAAAACAATACCAAACCTTTCCACGTGTAGTACTTCCAGGTAATATTTTATTTAGATCATATAGGTATTTTCTATATATTTCTGGATACTGGAGTTGGGGTTTTCTATGTGGCATTAAATGTATTAATCTAAAGCTCTTAAGATATGACTTATATAAATGCATAAGCAAAATACGGGCCAAAATAAAAAACTTATGTATAAACATTTCTTAAATGAACATTTTATACAGCAAAGAAGAGAGACCAAGAGCTGGTGTAGTGATCCATGACTGTATCCTAGTACTTGGTAGGTTGGTAAAAGCAGGAAAAAAAAAAACAAAAAACAAAACAAGGAATTCAAGGCCATCCTTGGCTACACAGCTAAAGGCAGCTATGTGAGACTCTGTCTCAAAAATTATCCCTTTGCTCTGGACCTGGTCCTACTGCCCAAGAGTTTGTCCCTCTGTTCTTGGATCTTCCTAGACACCAGATCCAGCATTTCTGAACAGGAAGAGGGGCTTTGCAAGGACAGGAGCACCTTGTTTATTCCTATGTAGAATAAATAAAGGTGATCCCGCCAGAGTTCTAGACCCATGTGGGAAGGTTGCTCAGCAATAGCGAATGACAAGCACACCTCTGTGGCAGTATTGTGAGCTGTCTTCTCCATCTATTCTGGGTAGATCCCAATTGTCAAAGAAACCCAAAAGGTCCTGGTATGACCTGCTCGAAGCATTTTTCAAACAGGACAGCCACTCGAGAACTCAGAGAGATCTTTGGAAGTTTTCTGAGGTCCATGGAACTCCTTAACCTTTCATGCCTCCTAGCTGATGCTGAACTTGGGAAGGCTCTGAAATTCCTGTGGGCTTCAGCTGTGCCGCTGTCTGTGGTCAGTATATAGAGAAGTAACTCCAAAATATGAGGCAGGCATGATTCCCCAGAATCAGTGTTTCTGGCTGTAGTTAAATCCCTGAACATGCCCCCTGGTCTGGTGACCATATAAGGCAGTCTAAGCTTGGAGATGCTGAGGTCGAGAAGACCGAATCTGCACTTGGAAGTGCTTGCAGCGGGCATGCTTTAAAGTCAGTCCATAAATAGGAGTCATGTCCACCTTCTCCCCTGGTGACACGCTGAATTCAATTTGCTGCAGTAACATGGCCAGGAAGAGAAAGACCTTCCATCGGCCAATGGTCTCTCCAACACACTTCCGCTTGCCCAATCCAAAGAGAATGACCTTCTCACTGAGGACCTTGTCCAAAGTGCCACTGGGGGTGAGAAACCTTTCAGGCCGGAAATTGTTTGGGTCACCCCACAGTTCCCTGTAAGCAAAGGGAGACAGTTGAAGTAGATGTTCAGGGGCTTATTAGCATCAATTAGGTCAATCCCCAAGAAGAAAAATAGTCTGAAGCCCAGGAGAGGATAGACCTCGCCCACCCAGGAGTTTCCACTGCCCCTCTCAACTTACTGGTCATGGTTAATCTGCCACTGGCTCACAAAGACACAACGTCCCTTAGGGATATAGAAGCCACACAGACTTGTATCTCTTGTGGTGCTGGGAAAAGAGGAAGCTTAGTCAGATTCAGAGACACAGGAGAATCTATCCCTGTTTCTCATGTCATGTCCCTCCCAAGAGCCTTAACTGGCTGAGCATATTAACTAAAGCCTAGTATCAAATACCAATGGCTGTATGGCCTGACCTGTGGGGGATGGTGAAGGGAAGGAAGGATGAATGTCGGAAAGTCTCCAGGATGAAGGCCTCCAGATAGGGTAGCTGAGGTCTGTCAGAAAGTCGGGGTCTCCGATTCCTGCCAATCACTGTGTCTACAGAATATGGGGAATTCAAGAGGATTAAGGGATTGCCCAGACTTTATCAGGGTCCCTGCACATAGACTCCTTTGAATGGAACCACCACCTACCTAACTACTCCTAGATCTTTCTCTGTACCCTAGGGTTTGTCACCAGGTACAAGAGGCTCCAAGAGATTGCAGTGGTGACTGTGTCAAACCCTGACCAGGACAGAACAGAGGGAGAAGTTAGGGATGTGGCAGCTTCAGGCACCTGAGCACAGAATGCTACACTGAAGAGCACGTACCTGCTCCAAAGAGGTCAAGGACGACAGCAATGACCTTATCATCCGACAGCTGGACATTGGCATTCTCATCCAACTTTTTGTCCTGACAGTGCTCAATGAGGCTGTCTGTGATGTCCCGGATGTGGCCCTGGGAGGCAAAGGAGCACAAGGTGAGACATCTCAAGTCTAGACCTACCTCTCCACCTAGGCCTGGTCCCTTCCTGTCATTAGCGCCTTTGTGCAAGAGCTGACACTGAGGCTGCTGTCCTACTTGTCCTTTTCCTCTCCAAGTCTCCTTCCTATTTCAGAGAACACGGGACCCTTGAGGCACAGAGCCCGACACTCTTAGTATTAGACGTTCTTAAATTTTTATCTACTATGAGGCCAGGAGACAGGGTTTTAACTTTTCCTNGAAAGTCTCCAGGATGAAGGCCTCCAGATAGGGTAGCTGAGGTCTGTCAGAAAGTCGGGGTCTCCGATTCCTGCCAATCACTGTGTCTACAGAATATGGGGAATTCAAGAGGATTAAGGGATTGCCCAGACTTTATCAGGGTCCCTGCACATAGACTCCTTTGAATGGAACCACCACCTACCTAACTACTCCTAGATCTTTCTCTGTACCCTAGGGTTTGTCACCAGGTACAAGAGGCTCCAAGAGATTGCAGTGGTGACTGTGTCAAACCCTGACCAGGACAGAACAGAGGGAGAAGTTAGGGATGTGGCAGCTTCAGGCACCTGAGCACAGAATGCTACACTGAAGAGCACGTACCTGCTCCAAAGAGGTCAAGGACGACAGCAATGACCTTATCATCCGACAGCTGGACATTGGCATTCTCATCCAACTTTTTGTCCTGACAGTGCTCAATGAGGCTGTCTGTGATGTCCCGGATGTGGCCCTGGGAGGCAAAGGAGCACAAGGTGAGACATCTCAAGTCTAGACCTACCTCTCCACCTAGGCCTGGTCCCTTCCTGTCATTAGCGCCTTTGTGCAAGAGCTGACACTGAGGCTGCTGTCCTACTTGTCCTTTTCCTCTCCAAGTCTCCTTCCTATTTCAGAGAACACGGGACCCTTGAGGCACAGAGCCCGACACTCTTAGTATTAGACGTTCTTAAATTTTTATCTACTATGAGGCCAGGAGACAGGGTTTTAACTTTTCCTCCAGCAAGAACTGGCCCAGAGCTTCTCCTATTTAGTGGCTTTTATGTGATGGATGCACAGAAGGATTATCCAAGAAAAGTTCTAGGGCCCTGGTGAGAATGCAGTGCACTCTGCCACTGGCTTCAAGCTTGCCTGTGACGTTCTGTCCCTGGACCCGACCTGCTTCCCACCACCACCTGCTTCTCCACAGCCTCTACCTTCTCAAATGTTCTGTAGTGTTCCTTGATTAACTTCTGCATGAAGCTGTAGAACTTCTTATTCAGGTCCTTGAAGGCATCCAGGGAAGAGTTGGGTAGGTAGCGGAGGACAGGGATGAAGTCAGCTGGGAATCCAGAGGCAGTAACTTCCCCAAACTCATTGTTCAGATTGACTATGCTTAGCAACTCTTGGTTATCATGGTCATAACGTCGACCAAAGCACATGGCACAGATGACATTGGCCACTGATACCGCCAAATACCTATAAGGGTCGAAGTGGCCATCCTCTGCCATCAGCTTCTGGAACTTGATAATGAGGTATTCTGCCTCCTTGCTCACATGCTCCTCCAAGTAGCAAGAGGATGCAGAAGCTGGGTCTGAGGCTATGGAGAAACTCTTCAAGGCATTCTGGGCTAGGCGCCGCCGGGCAGCCCATACTGGTCCAGAGTCTGGGTTGAAAGTCATGCTCTGCCCATTAATGATTAAACTAAAGCTGTAGAGGTCTGGTCGGCCCTTGAAGTCATCTCCCTGACGCACCAGGGCCTGCCGGATGGTGTCCAAACCACTCAGCACTACCACAGGAGTGGAGCCAATGCGGATCTGCAGCACGTCCCCAAACTGCTTGCTCAGCATGGCCAGTGACAGATGTGGGTTCTT
The DNA here is from genome assembly GCA_001685075.1 of Bramus lutescens. Taxonomy (NCBI): domain Eukaryota; kingdom Metazoa; phylum Chordata; class Mammalia; order Rodentia; family Cricetidae; genus Bramus; species Bramus lutescens. The sequence continues at coordinate 89,244 of LOEQ01003941.1, forward strand.
CCCCAGAGTCAATATGTGCCCAATGATGGGCCAGCCCCAGGGCCCAGGTGGAGTTTTCAGGCCTTTAGGGACGTTGGTCCTTGTGGCTCTGACCACCCAGAATCCAAGGCAGAAGGTGGTGATGGCTAGGAGCAGCTCTGTGACTGACAGGAAGGTTAGAAGTCCATACAGGGAAGCCATGATCTAGGTGGCTGCTGAGAGGAGAGGCAGGAAAAGAAAAGAAAGACCATCAGACTGAGGGTGAGGGATAAATTTCCTAAAGCGTCACCATGCTGGTCAAGGAAAGAAGAAGCCTGTCACTGGGCATGGAGGGTGACAGAGATTGTTTGTTGAGCTGCCACTCTGTGCCAAAAATCCTCAATAGTTTTTCCCCACACACAGAAAGGCTGGGGTCTCGTGGACTGTCCAGCTACTATCACAGGGGCCTCCCTTAGAAAATAAAAAAAAAATTGAGTTCTCAGGTCTCTCTGTTCATCCCAGGATCTAAAGAATTCCACTTAACCTTGGTAGAGGACAGGGAAAATCAGTCCCCAAGCCACATTTCTCTCAGCTCTAGTTCTCTGAGTTCAACTGACCCACACTTTAAAAGCAGCTAGATCGAGTATCGAATAACAGTAATCTGGGATGGGCTTTTTGTTGTGCTCAATTCTCATGAATAAATAGCCTTGGTTTCCCGCACTTCTTCAGGTCATAAAAAAAGCAAGAAATAAATGGGAGAGACCAACCAGGCTAGGGTTATAAGAAAACTATCAACTGGAGTCAGAAAAAACAAGAATGGATCTAAACTTAACAAAAACTAAAAGGACACTTTTCTTTAGCCTTGTTCTAGAAAAGGTATGAAAATTTACAGACTGCTCTAAGGTTGTGCCCAGCCAGGAGAGTCACTCTGCAGTGCAGTCCAGTCCAGTAGTTTGGAGCAGTCACTTTACCTTTCAGGCTTCAGTTACATATGGAGAGAGGTAAGACAAGATTGTCCATGTCAGTCGGGAGGTGGTGGTGCAGGCTTTTTAATCCCAGCACTCAGGAGGCAGAGGCAGGTGGATCTGTGAGTTCAAGGCCAGCCTGATCTACAGAGAGAGTTCCAGACCAGCAAGAGCTTAACAGAGAAACCCTGTTTTGAAAAAACAAACAAACAAACAAATAAAAAATCACCCAATTCAGAGGGTACAGATGCTAGGAAAAGAAGATCTCATAAGACAAGAAGATGTACAGTTCCTACCCCAAATACTACAGCCACCTTGAAGTGAGGATCTTCCTGGAGAAGTTGACTGACAAAGCACACTAGAAGCTCAATTCCTTCAGAGCAGTTGGGATACTGCCAGCCTGGTGTGCAATAATTCCTCCTTCTACAGAGTTGGTATCCCCTTTGTAAGATGGAAGAGCCAGGGGAAATACAACTCTTGTTTCCACCAGCTAGCAGTCTATCAAAGTGGTTGTATCCCGGCAAGGATGGAAGAGTCAGTCAGTGGGACAAGGAACTCCCAAGCAGTGGGTGGTTCCAAGACTCCTGCTGAGGACAGCCAGAAACTCTCAGCTCTGCCATGCTAGCCTTTGGGAGGGTGGAGGCTATCAGGGGTAGTTTTTAAATAAGATGAAGTACACAGGAAAAGTTCAATGCACCTCCTCTATCCACCCTATCCACCCAGAGAGAGCCCTCTACCCTATTGGCAGTCCTGAGGAAGGGGTTACATGTGCAGGAATGGGGAAGCCCCCCGTGATCAGTGAGGCAGTGGGAGTTGACCTGAAAGTGTAGGGTATCTCATTTCCATTTAAAGATCTGACGCTAGCTACTGGACCTTAGGCAAATCCTTTTAGTTCTCTAGCCTCAGTTTCTCCCCTAAGGAATTTGCCTGGTCACAATAAAGGTTCTTAGTGTCCCATCATGGAGGAACAGCCCAGCACCCCATCATCCAAACTTCCTTTTCTTGGGAAGGAGGGGCAAGCCAGGAGCCCCCAGTACTCACCTTCGTCTGTGAGGCGGTGCTGAACCCACGAGTGCTCTCTGGGGATCCCAAGGAGGATCAGAGAAGGCTCCAAGGAACTACAACCTTCAGGGTCAGGATGAAGGCACCACCACCTTTATAGGACTGTCTGTGGCCACGCCCTCTTCCCTGGAGCCCAGTGGTGGGTCAGAGGGAGGGGCAGCTCTAGGCAGAAGGGGGAGGGGGTGAGATAGGCAAGACATAATTGTGGGCTACCTGATGTAGGCGCTGGCATATAAAAAAGTAAAGGCTAGGGTCACTCCACTTTCAATGTTCTCTATACACAGCACAGAATCCTGCTAGGTAGGGGTTTGAGGGGAAATTCTGGGGAACCTAATAAGCGAACATGGGGGGGGGGCTGCATCTCGGGCCACGGGGATTCTTTTTCACTCTTTTTGTGTCCGGAAAACAATGGGTGTGTAAGATTCTCTCGCCCACTGGCCAATGGGTGCCAGGAAAGGCTGGTGGAGGGAGAGCTGCTGGGTGGTGACTTGGTGTCTTTCCTTCCCTGGTTCCTGAGTCCAGGCTCGCGTGAGAAGCGCAACGACCCCAGCCCCGAGGTCACGTACAGGAAGGCGAGTGGCGCCATTGGATGACTATGTCCCCTCACAGATTGAGTACTGGCCGAAGTTCGTGCTGCTTGATCTAGGGGTGGGGATGGGTGGCGGGCATGCAGATCGCACCTCTAGGGTCACCTTAGGCAAGCTACAAGCCTGGCAGACCCCTCTTGCAGCTCCCTCTGTGCTCCCGGGGCTTGCTAGTGTTTTGCATACAGAAACAGAACACATTGAGAAATCAGGAGGCGAGTAGCTGCAGAGCAAGCTGCGGATAGCGGAGGAAAGGGTGGAGGGAGGATCCACGCGAGTTGGCAAGAGGGCCAGGGGCCACAAAGCGGGACGGGGGGGGGGAATGCTTGGCATGCTAGCAGACTCTTGGAGTTTGCGTGCCTGAGCCTGCTCCATCCTTCGGGGGCAGAGTTCGGCCTGCTTGTCCCCGCCCCACCTGGTTGGGGGCAAGGTGCCCGGGAGTAGCGTGAGAAGAGCCTGGAGGCCCGCGTGCAGCCACCCAACTACCAAACTCGGAACCGGGCACGGGTTCCAGTGCTGTCACGCAAGCAGGGGGAGGGGAATCGGGGGTGAGGCTCTTAAAGGGCCAGTCTTTCTTGGGGCGTTGGGTTGGGGCTTGAGAGATAGAAGTATTCTAGGCTTTGCAAGGGCGCTACTAAACAGAACGGGGCGGTGCAAAGGGCCAGGTTTGCGTGCGGAGCTTGGCTTCTGCATGAGAGCAAAAGCCTGACAGCGTGTGTCCACATTTTTAGTGGCAAGACACACAGCACCACCCAGCACACCTATCTGGCTGTTTTGCAGGCACTCTCGGGAACTGAAGAGTGCTCCCAAAGATGTCTAAGGAGAAAAGCAAAACTTGTTTGTTAACTCAGCTCAACTTTTCCCTAACATCTTCACCTGCCCTCAGAAGTAACACTTCCATCTGCTCTGTGACCAAGGCCAGAAATCAAAATAAATAAGTAAATAAATAAAAAATCAACTTCATTCATCCCCTCATCTCCCACTCCAGTCCCATGACACCCTCATGCATTGTACAAATATTCACAACTGACTATTATGCTCTGGACACTAGGAAGAAATCTAATAATCTTCCTATGACGCAGTGAATCTTCTGCTGGGGGAAACAGGTGATAAGCAACGAGACAGAGACTGGCATAGGGCAAAAAATGAGCAATAGAAAAATAAAATAATAGCTGGGCAGTGTTTCTGCATGCCTTTTATTCCAGCACTGGTGCGGGAGGGGAGGAGAGAGAGAAGCAAGAGGATCTCTATGAGTTCAAAGCCAGCCTGGTCTACATAGCAACTTCTAGGACAGGCTCCAAAAAGAAGCTACGCTACAGAGAAACCATGTCTCAGAAAAAAAGAAAAGAAAAGAAAGAAAGAAAGAAAAGAAAAGAAAAAGAAAAGAAGGAAGAAAGGAAAGAAGGAAGAAAAATAAAGTGATAAACAGAGATCAGTTTACAACTGCAATGGGGTTGCCAGGGGTGTGAGCACTGTCTGAGATGACACTGGGCAGGAGTAAAAATATGGTATGAAGAATGAAGCCTCCCAGGTACCTACCTGGAGATGCACCTGTAGCAGGTACACCTGCTAGGCACAGTGGTTTCAGAGGACTAGTTATGGGTAGGACTGTGGGAATGGGGCGGTGTTCTCCTGACATTTGCCCCAGTGCAAGAAGTACCTCCCCTCAACAAGGAAGATGAGAATCTATAATATGGACATGGTATGACCTGAGCAAGATTACTCAGGCTTCTGTGCTGGAAATAGACTGAAGGACCAAGAATTCCTCTGTTCATTTTGACATCTGTCTAGCCCCATGGTCACAGTCTCATCAAGGTCCCTATCACTGCTCCCTAGAGAATGGAGTCCTCTTTGCTTTTGGACTCTGTCAACTCCTTCCTCACTGTGCCTTCCAGAGTGTGAAAAGCTTTCTGTTACCACCTTTGCTCAGATCCTTTGGTATCTGAAGATAGAAACCAGAACCYCTTCAGGAATCTACCAGGTCTGCCCATCCAGGCTTCTAGTGGTCCCCATTTTGAGTGTTCAGTAACACATGCCCCCCATATCCTTTCCACGGCAAGTTAGAGTTCACCTGCNCCCATAACCCTAATCCTTGGAAAGCTGAAGCAAGAGGATTTTCATGAGTTCCAGGTCAGCCTGAGCTGACAGTAGCTCAGCCAGGAGTACTGAGCAGACACAGGGAGACTGCAAAAATAAAAAGAGTAGAGGCTCCTGTCCTCTACTAGGCTTTAGACTCCAAAACCTTCCCTAGCTAATAAAGGCAGTCTCTCTTTTCCTTATCAGCTGGAGAAACTGAGGCCAGAAAGAATAGGCCCAGTGACCTGGGGCAGATGAAATCAGAGCCTAAATCTCTGGCATCCTGCTTCCAGGCGATGGCTCTTCCTGCTCAGGGAAGCCACAGGACCACAAGCTCAGGCTCTAACCCAAGACCCTCATCTCCCCAGACCCTGTGCAGTGGAATATTGGGGACCTTACATCCACTGTCACCAAGACTTGTCTAGGCTAACAGCCACAGTGGAAGGAATAGGCCCTCTCTAATCCCTGGCTAATTAACAGGCAGAAGGTTTGGAGACCTTAATATAGAGTTTAACACCCAATCAGAGGTCAAAGTTTATGTCTTTGCGTGAGAAGCTCCTTGGGTTTCTGAGTAACTGATACCAGGAGCACATTGGGAGGGGTGAAGGCTCTTGGCTGGAGGGAGGCAAACAGCTTGGGAGTCACCTGGCAGAGTCAACAGCTGGGGATTTTGGTCAGTACTTCCAAGGGCTAGGTAGCAGAAGCCAGGAAAGATACAAGACCCTACAAAACTCTCTTACTCCACAGGGAAGAGAGGAGTCACACCCCAAAGAAAGCCTGGGCAGAGCCCATAGATGCTACAGAAACCGGAGAAGGCTGAGGCAGGTGACACAGGGACTCTGGGGAACCTAAATGAATGTGAGGAACTTAGGGGAAGGTATTGATGACCTAGGCGGGTGGCATCGTATGAACAAAAATGTAGTAGTGGAAGGCAGGAGGAAGAGTGTGGGAAGAGTGGAGTTTGCGTAGATGTAGAAACCTGTCACTTGTCTCTCATTATGTCCTCTTCCCATCCCCCTCCAGTGCAGCCAACGTATGAGCCCTGAGGACCTTCCCTATCTGTGCCCAGAGATCCACTGAGATTCAGTTGGTACGACCCAGGGCTCAGATGGCACTGCCCTCCACTGCCTGACTCTTGTTTGCTGCAGTTAAAGCAATGTTACTTTCCTAGGACAGTCTTGTTCTAACGCTGTGGTAGTGGTCAGTCTTGACGGCCAACTTGACATAAGGTAGAATTACCATGGACACTTAACCTCTGAGTGTGCCAATGTATTTCCAAGAGATTTTACTTGCCATGTGGCTGGCACCATCTCTTGTGTGAACGTTCAGGACCAACTACAAGGAAGAAAGCCAGGCACAGCCGCATTCACCTCCTCCTGTTTCCCAACTGCAAATGCAGCCCAGCCCATATTCCTACTGCTGTGCCCTCCTACCGCAATAGAGCCAAAGAAAACCTTCCTTCCTCAGACTGTTTCTGTCAGCTATTTTACCACAGCAGCAGGAAGTCATGAATACACCTGTTGTCCTGACATAAATATTTAAAGTGCCTTCTTTTATTCTTAGAAGATTCTAGACTAGTTGGGGAAGCTCCTACATTGAGTTACATGGTCACCTCATTGATAGTGGACTTCTGAGGGTTCTGTAAACCCAGCATTTAGAGTCCTTTCTACTTTCAATTCTGTGTCAACTGTCCTTTGGGGACCGCTGGATCTCTGCTGTCTACTGTTAAGTTTATGAGGACGATTCTACCCCAGGCTAGGCCAATAAAAACACTGCGGATGATTTGCAGGCTTCTTTGTTTTCGTTTTCTGAGGCAGGGTTTCTCATTGTAATAGCCGTGGCTTGTTTCATTGGTAGTATAGTGGAGGTGGTGAGCATAGCTGCCTTCCTTCCTGTGGGAGTTTTGATGGACCTACCAGGAGAAAAAAGAGTTTCTCTTTCTGCAGGGGTCATTATACTAGTTACCTGGGCCTCATTTTTTTAAAGAAAGTCTCAGTGGGAGCAGGACATGAGTGTCTATAAATGCCACTTTAAAAGTGGAGACAGGGCAGGCTCAGCTACTTAGAGAAGGTTCTGGTCTAGCTTGGTCTATAGAAGACACCCACCCTATCCCCCACCCTGGTCTCACTGGACAGTGGTAGTACATGTTTTTAATCCCAGCACTCAGGAGGCAGAGGCAGGCAGATCTCCATGTTCCTGGCCAGTCAGGTCTCCAGAGTTAGTTCCAGGACAGCCAGGGCTAAACAGAGAAACCCTGTCTTGAAAAGGAAAGAGAAAATCATCTCAAACACAAATAAATTTAGCTGGTCAGATGATTCATACACATACAAAATAAATGTAAAAAAAATAAAAGGAGAGGGAGATGGGGGAACAAAAATCAAGCAAACAAACCAATCACAGAGAGGGAATTGATAGCTAGGTGTATCTAGAAGCAGTTTTTCCTAAAGCCAGGGTATGTGTGTCTGTATGGGTGTGTGGGTGTGCACATGTATATGCCAAGACGGACATTGGGTATCTTGCTCTGTTACTCTCCATCTTACTCCCTTGAGATGGGGTCCCTCACTGAGTTGGGAATTTGGCTGGTGACTAGCAAGTCCAGAGGTCCTCCAGTCTCTGCCCCCCCCACAGCACTGGGCTTATAGGTAAAGCATTACATGGGTGCTGCTAGTGTGAACTCAGTCCTTACGTGCTCTTACCCACTGGGCCATCCTTCCAGGCCTATGCTTTTGTTGCTTTCTGAGTTTTTTGTTGATGTTCATGCAGTGCTAGAGCTTGAATTCAGTGCCTTGGTAAACCAGGGGAGCACTCTACTACTGACCTAGATCCCCATCCTGCATCCTTATTGAATTAAATCAGCACTACTGGGTTCTTCTACACCCCAATCCCTTTTTCCTTCTTCCCCACTGTTGCCTTTCTCTCCTTCCCTCTGTCCCTTCTTTTCTTCTCCATTTTATAGTATGAGTTGGGCATTGGGAACTTGTGCAAGAATTATAATCCAAGCCTGCCAGCTTGGGTACCAAACCCAGCAGCACTCTCTGCACCTGTATCAGGGTGTGCCTTTAATCCCAAAGGCAGAAACAGGTTGATCTCTGTGAGTTCAAGGTCACTCAGAGCTACACAGTGAGACTCTGACTCGACTGCCCACACCAAAACAGAAACAAAACAAACAACAACAAAAATCGCCCATACAGTGTACCTAAAGAAGGTTCACCAAGGCTAGACAGAGTCCGAAGAAGTCACCCCCATCCCTCAGCTTTCTACTGTTCTCCCCTTCCGCGTCAGGACAGCTTTTATTGATTAGCTATGTTTCCAGAAGCCTGTGATGCTGTTGGGTTGTTCTCTGGTGAGTGTCTGTGAGGGGACGCCTGCTCTCAGCAAAGCTGAGAGTCTGCGTGGCTCTTTCTACTCTGAGATGCCTTAGAAAGCAGGCAGCTATGGTCAGGTTCCTGCTGCTTCATTTGCTCTTTGCCTCTGTCAGCCTCAACCTTTCAGTTCCTGGCTACGGAAATATAGTCAGTCCCAAGATGGATAACTTTGAAGTTTTCAGGATGTTTAACTTTCCAAGGCTCTGGAGAGAAGTCCTTGCAGTTTCCTGGGAGGCACTTTCTGGGGCTGCTCCATGCCCTCTCTGACATCCTCCTACCCTGGTTTATTCTCTTCCCTGCCCAGCTCCCTCCATTTCAGAACTCAGACACTCAGAAGAGCAGCCTGGGAGATATAACTTCACACAAGGAGTCTGAGGGAGGGAAAGCCAGCTTCACTCTCCTTTTCTCCTGTCCCATGCCAGAGCCTTCTAAGGGTGGAACACATAGACAAGGCAGAGTAGGAGGCACTGACAGTCCCCAGGGCCAGGGCGCGGTGCACAGAGGAGGTAGTACAAGGGATGTCTAACAACCTGGGCCTGCCGAGCTGTTTGCTTGCTATCCTGGTTTGTTTTGTTTCTTTCCTTTTTTTTCCCCCTTTGTTTTCTTTAGACAGTATTTTATTATAGTGCCCCTACTAGCCTTGAACTTGATACACAGCCTAGACTGCCCTGGAACTCTAACCCCTCCTGCCTGAGTCTTCCAAGTGCTGAGATTACAGGTGTATACTATACCACGCCCAGCTTGTTTGTTTGATTGTCATTATTTTATTTACTTGTTTTTGAGACAGGCTCTTGCTATGTTGCCTAGGCTAGTCTTGAACTCCTGCGCCCAAGAAATTCTCCCTTTTCACACACCCGAGTAACTACAGGCTGTACAACACCTTAAGGGTTTTGTTTCGTTTTAATTAGCTTATTGTTAGACTCTTCCATGGATGCAAGGCTTGCATGCATTTTTCAGAAATGGAAGTTTTTGTCTAGAACAGTAAATGATACTCTGTGTGTGTGTGTGTGTGTGTGCGCGCGCGCGCACGCACACACACACATTCAGAGTTGGAGATGAACCTGGACTTCATGCCTAGTAGACAAGTGCTCTACCACTGTGCTGAATAGTTTCATTTCAACTTGGCACAAGTTGGAATCATTTTAGAAGAGAGAACCTCATTGAAAAATGCTTCTATCAAATTGGTCTATAGGCAAGCCTGTGACGAATCTTCTTAATTAGTGATTGATGTGGGAGGGCCCATCTCATTACAGGTGGTGCCACCCCTGGGCAGGTGGTCCTAGGGAATATAAGAAGGCAAGCTGAGAAAGCCTTAGAGAGAAAGACAGTAAGCAGCATTCCTCCATATTCTCTGCATCAGTTCCTGCCCTGACTTCCCTGGATGATGGGCTATCAGTTGTAAGATAAAATAAACCCTTTCCTCCCCAAGTTGCTTTTGGTTACATTTTTATTACAGCAATAGAAAAGTAAGTACAACAAAACCACTAAGCTTCCTCTACCATCTGGCAGAATAAATAGTTTGTGCCCAGAGAATGCCACTGTGACCACTATATGACAGATGAGTAATAGTGGGTGCCAGGCTGGGAGTGGTAGTGTGCACCGGTAATCTCAGGACTCATAGGCTGAGGCAGGAGGATTGCCATGAACCTGGGCTATGTGATGATCTCTCATAGTCTAGAGAGGGAGAATGGAACCAAATCACTATGACAGCATGATTTTGATACCATGAAGGAACCATGTCCAAAGAAGGATAAACCTGCAGAGATGGGCTTGGAGTCACACACTGGAGGTATAAAGATGCCTTGTCAGCAGGGCTTCTTAGCGTTGAGGCGTAAGCAAGCCTCTTTACCAGAAAAACAGTGCATCATCTTGAGGGTATTGTTTGGATGGCGAAAAATGGTTAGAGGAGGGGTCAAGTATTCTGGGTAGTGGGAACATGTGTGAATGCAGAGACAGAAGCTGGAGGAATCATGTGATCGCCCCTCCGGCTGGTGGAAGATGGAGTGGGAAGATGAGGATCACATAGGGGGGACTAAGGAAACTTTCTGAAAATTTTTTTTATTTATTATGTATACAGTATTCTGCCTGCATGTGTGCCTGCATGCCAGAAGAGGGCACCAGATCTCATTACAGATGATTGTGAGCCAC
>LOEQ01003942.1:25958-39513 GCA_001685075.1 Bramus lutescens
CTAAATGCCCCTTGACCAAAGAATGGATAAAGAAAATATGGTACATTTACACAATGGAGTACTACACAGCAGAAAAAATAATGACATGTTGAAATTTGCAGGCAAATGGATGTTCCTAGAAAACATCATATTGAGTGAAGTAGCCCAGACTCAGAAAGACAAATATCATATGTGCTCAGTCAAAAGTGGCTTTTAGACATAAAGCAAACAAAACAAAACAAAAACCGGCCTACAATTTACAATCCCAGAGAACACAGACAACAATGAGGACCCTAAGAGAGACATACACGGATCTAATGTACATGGGAAGTAGAAAAAGACAAGATCTCCTGAGTAAATTGGGAGCATGTGGACCATGGGAGAGTGTAGGAGGGGAGGGGAGTGGAAAAAATATATAACTTATTTAAAACAATAAAAAAAGAATGCTCTGTTCATAGCTTCTGTGGAGGGGCTGAGGCTCAGGAGATAACCAGGCTGCCAGCATCATGGGTCTGGGGAAGGGAGCCATCCTGAAAGAAGAGATCTGTCCCAAGGGAAGGATGGTGTATCTGAGAGTTGCTAAGGGACACTAAGAAAAGTCTCCATGTCCAGGCAGGAGACAGCAACAATATGAGGAAAGAAAACAGAAGAACCACAACAAAGGCAAGCTCATGCAGCTATGTGAGGCAGAGAAAATGCTCGATGGAATCCTAGGTCCAAAGTGCTGCTGAGGAGGAACTGGTGACTTCCAAAAGGGTCATTTTCATGAAACACAAGAAGTGGCCACGAAGGGGAAAGTGGATCAGCAAAAACAACAGGGTGGGAAGCAGGCTTGAAAGACACTTCCTCTCCAGGGGACTCCACTCATCTCCCAGGCTGGGAAAACTCCGGGAGGTAAGATGTGGATCAATGGCAGCTGCTACTGCTAGCATTCAGTGCCTTAGGCTCTGCTCCGAGACTGTGACTTCCTTCTGACAATCCTGAGACTAGTGGCTGTCACTCATTCCATCCTCCGGAGGCCTCGAAGGCAAAAGAGGGTAAGCTCATGGCCTTTGGGTTCCCTTCTGCTCTGCATGATAGGAAAGGAGGTGGGGAGGGAGCTGAGCAATGGGATGTTCAGGAGGGAGTACCATGAGTTGGCAAGACAGCTTCTAGTAGCACATGCTCCAGGCAGGTGCCTCTGACCCACATTCCCAGTTCTGTCTGGACCTTAGAATCGTGCACAATGTGCTTAAGGCTGCCTAGTCACAATTCCACCTCCAGACACTGGTATCCAATTGGCCTAGAAGTGGCCCTGCACAGATGGAGTTTTTTCAGTCCCCTAAATGATGCTAACATGCAGCCAAGACTAAGAACTCCCTCATGAACTTGAGATACAAGTTCCACAGACATTTCAGAGAGTTGATTTTGAATGGGCTCTTTGTCTAATTCAGCAAACACCAAAGCTCAAGAGCCAAGCCTATTTGGGTGGTGTTGACGAGGGCTACAGGGAAAAGCAAGGGTCTCTGAGCCAGAGTGCAGCTAAAAAGTATACTGATGAGTGATGTCTACCCCGAGTTGAGAGGGAAGAGTGGCTGGGACTCGACCATCCTCTGTNTCTGTCTAGCATCTCTAATCCTATCACAGAGCAGACTCAAGCCTGCTGAGCACTGCAAGTCCAGGAGCCCACCGGTCAGCAGCTGCTGGCTTGGATGAGCTCCAGCAGTACCCAGGGAAGCAGCTCTGACTATGCACTGCAGCCATCAGGACCAACCCCGTAAGATGCAAACTTTCAGACCAGCTATAGGGCTGGTGGAGGCTCTCACCTCCAGGGGGAGCTTCCACCCGCTACACTTGAAGAATGGGTACTCTAGGAGCTATAAAACAAAAAAACAAAATCCTCGGAGGTCGAGATCCACCAGCACTCACCGAAACGAACTCTGAAGGCAGAGTCAAGGCCCCTGCATTGCTTAAGCAGAGATCACTCACATGACATGAGAGAGGAGAGCCCACATTGCTCTGTCAGCAGAATTCATAGGAATATTCAGAGAACCCTGCTGGATGACAACCACTCTGGAAATGGGCTCAACAACACCTGTAACTGGTCCCTAAACTCCTCGAAGCTCATTTTCGTCCTCCGTAAAACAAGGGTGCCTTGACCATGATTACCCACTGCTGTGAGGCCAGAAAATGACAGTGTCTTGCTTAGAGTATGACCCTCTAGAATTGGCATGGATGACCTTTCTAGGAAGTAATAAAGCATTGGGCAAGTCAGTGCATACTTGTAACCTCAGCATTGAGCAGGCAGGAGCAAGAGGACAGTGAGTTCCAGGCTGACTTGGACCCTGTCTCAGAAGCAAAATTAAATCCCCTAAAAAGAAAAAAGAAAGGGGAAAAGAGGTGATATGGGGAGGGAAAGAGGGAAAGATAAATGAAGGGAAAAGAGAAAGCAACAGCAAGAGAGAAATGGGGGGAGGAGGGAGGAGAGAGGGGGAAGAAAGGGGAGGAGGGAGGAGAGGAGGAAAAGGGAAAGAGAGGGGGAGGGAAGAGAGAAGGAGGGAAAAGGCAGGGAAGGGAGGAAGGAGGAAGAAGACAGGAGGGAGGAAGGACAGAGAGATGGAGAGGAAGGAGGAGGGAAGAAGGGAGGATGGGAGCAGGCATGTGGAGCCTTTGCTCTGATCCAGATAGCCCAGTATATCCGAATAAGATGATCACCACCCAAAGCGCAGAGAAACAACACTCCACGGAGCCTTTCCCTGATGGCCCCTGGGGGACTGAGCATGTTCTGACTTCGCCACAGGCTCCTGGAAATGAGTCCTTTTGAGTTTTATTTTCCTGTCAGAAATCATGTTGAAATAATCATTCCAACCCCTGTTGAAACAGCAGGCTCATGTCGACTCTTGGCTGGAAGTTTCTGCTCAGCGGAAATCAAGAGACCAGAACATCCATTTGCCATATGCAGTCGTGTGTAAAAATCTTTAATTGCCCTAGTTAATGGCATGGGACATGGGAGAGGGTCAGGCAGTGGAGAATAGGCGAGGCAGTCTCCATGGGCCAAATCCTGTCGGCCATTGACAGGTGGTTGAGTGCCCATCAAGATGAGGATAGACTGAATCTTCCTTTTGTTTGCTTTTCTTTTCTGGTGTGTGTGTCGTGTGTTGTGTGGGGGGTTACATATACATGCTGGGCATGTCTGTGCAGGCCAGAGGTTGTCTCCATAATTGTCTCCCCACCTTGTCTACTAAGGCACAGTATCCTGACACTCATGAATTCTAGCTACCCTAGCTAGCCAGCTTGTCTTGGGGATACCATTCCACTGCAGCCAGAGAGCTGAGATTACAGATGGCCACTACCCTGTCTGGTTTTTCCTTGGGTTCTAGGGATCTCAACTCCAGTCCTCATGCAGCCAGCCCTCCTCCATGGAGTCATTGCCCCATCCCTAAATCTTTCTTTCAACCTTGGTTTTCTCATGCTAGAATCCCTAGAGCTCTTTCTGGTGTCAAGGTGAAGCATGCGTTCCCCATCTGCCCTCCCAGACCCTAGATCTCCATCTCCAGCAGGCTCTCAGCTCCTCAGAGGAGACCTCTGTGATGTTTAAGACCCTCCACCCCTCAGTTTGAGCCATCTCCATCCTCTGAATCACCTGAGGCCTGCCTAACCTTCTTCCCCAGTCGATCTCAGCCCTGAGTAGCTCCTATCCCCTCTAGACAGCTACACCCTCCACCTCATGTCTCTAACTTACTTTAAAATTACACATGACAGCTAAAACCCTAAGCAGAAGAGGAGAAGGTATCCGAACTGACCTTGTCCCATAGTCAGACTGATGAATGTCTTAAATATCATCATAGAACCTTCATAAGCAGCTGATGGAAACAGAGGCAGAGACTTGCATCAGAGCACTGGACTGAGCACCCAAAGTCCAGTTGAAGAGTGGAAGGAATGAGGATGTGAGCGAAGAGGTCAAGACCATGATGGGTTCACCCACTGAAACAGCTTACCTGAGCTAATGGGAGCTCACCAACTCCAGCCAGACAGGGAAGGAAACAGCATAGTACCAAGCTAGTCCCTCTGAATGTGGGTTACAGTTGTATGTCTGATGCAGACTGTGGGGCAACTGGCAGTGGCACCAGGATTTACTCCTACTGCTTGTACTGTCTTCTTCTTGGAAACCCATTCTCTTTGGATGGATACCTTGCTCAGCCTAGATAGTAGGAAGGGCCTTGGACCTTCCCCAAAGCAATGTGCCTTACCCTCTCTGAGGAGTGCATGGGGGATGGTGGAGGGGGGTAGGTAGAGGGAATGGGAGGAGCAGAGGGAGTGGGAACTGGGATTGGTATATAAATGAAAGAAGATAGTTTGTTTTCTAAAAATAAAATTAATAAAAAAAATTACACATGACAAACTGCCCACCCCTTCTAACTCAGAAGCAGTTGACAGGCAGGAACAGGATAACTGCAATTCACCATCAAACTAGGTCCCTTTTAAGAGGAAAGGGGTGGTATTAATATAGGACTCATTGGATGGCAACTTGACAGCTGGGGCAATCCTGGTTTATGCCTGCAGGCATTATATTATTAATGCCACCCCTTTCCTCTTATAAGGGACCTAGTTTGATCATATCAGGCCTGCAGGCATCAACCAGAATTGCCCCAGATGTCAAGTTGCCGTCCAAAGAGTCCTATATAGTATCTAACCCTTTCAGTTCCTAGACCTTACAAACCTGAGTTGGCAAAGGGGCAGGCAGGAAACTCTAAAACCCCTTGAAAGTTTAGGAATCGTCTGGCCTGCACTGAGCAGGGTAGAGGGCAGCCAGAATGCCCAAAGCTCACAGCTCGCAGTTATGAATAGAAATGAGCAAGCTACACGCTGCTTTTATTTCATTCTCTATAGAGATGCAAATGTAAATGCTGACGTAAGGTTGAGGCAAGCCTTGCATGAGAAACGCAGTTTGCATAGTTTAATATAATTTAATATCTACCCATGGCCAGCTAAGCATCTGTCTCCAATTCCACAGCCACAGTCCTTTCAAAGTCGCTGTCGTTGGATGGACACATCTTGGAGAGACTAAATGGTCCAGCGCCTGGCAAGCGTTAGCATTTGTTAACCAGGGCCCCTTCCATCCCAACATGCTGCTTTTTCCGGGCTGTTTTCTAGCTCTGGGGAAGCACAATGGGCAAGTCAATCAGGTGGGATCACCCTGGGGCGGGGGGCACCTAATAGGCAGGTCTACAGTGACAAAGACACAGGGGTAATTGGGGCTGCACAGAGAAGGCCACTTCTGCTCGCTGCTTTTGCCCTGTTTTCTAGAAAGGCTTTAGTGGAGGAGAAAGGATGGAGGAAGGGAAGGCCTTGCCTATTAGCAAATGTTTCAATATAGCCATCAGCCTTCCCTGTCTGGTGCTGACAATCAGCCTTTGCAAAGAAGGCATGGGGCAAGAAGCTCAATCAGAGATCCGGGTTTGGTTTGTTCTTGCTCTGCTTGCTTTCCTTGTGGAGGAAATGCAGCCGTGCCTCACTTGCAAAAAAGCATCCTGTCTCTGGTCTGGTCTTATCTAGACCACATGCTGCAAAGCGATGTTACAGAGGGTGGAGGCCAGGCTGAGTTTCCTTCTACAGACACCACCTGACAAGTCTGAAGACAAGGGCAGAGGCCAATGAGGACAACTTTGGGAAACTTGACTTTGGGGCTGCACAGGTGTAGCTGATGTTTAGACGCTGCAACAAAGATGCTGCCATCTATGAAGCTCACACTCAAGAACAGAGCAGCTGAGTTAAAAAAAATAAATTATACCAACAAATCATTATACAGTGTTTTAAGTAAGCTTATGGTTTTTGTGTCGGGCCTCATCCAAAGTTATTGTGGGCCAAAGGTTAGACTTGCCTGAACTTTTCACTAGGTGGTTAGAGGGCTTCACTTGTAATATAATGTACTGCCTGCAATGCCTTGCAGTAACTGGTGTTGCAGTAACCAGTGTTCCCACTTCAGCAGGCTCCATGGTAGGTTCTGCTTCTGGGAACAGCCACACTCTTGTTTTCAGGGTAAACAAGAGACAGAGCAAACACGTGGAGCAGAAGTGACTTGCCCAATATCACTTGAGATGAAGCTTGGAGGACTCAGCGATCAGCAGGTCCTGCCAGCCCCAACTTTCCCACAGAAATCCAGCTCTTATGGTCCTCTTTGAGCCTCAGCTCAGAGTCACATAAATAACCACATTCAAACTGAGTTATCTCCCCAGTCATGGGATGGCATTACACAATCAAGTGGCCTCACCACCTGAGGAGGGAGGAGAGGTGAGGCACAGGGTAGGTAGGCCCAGGTGACTTTCCCATGATGTCCAGACCCTACAAATGAGGCTCAAGGGCCTCAGCAACACTGTCCCCTGGGAACACAAAGACCATTGTTTCAAGTCTTTGTGTTTGCTGGTCCCTTACCCCTGAATCACTTCTCCTTCCTTTCTTTGGATAATTCTTGATTACAATTATTTGATATAGGATTCCCCTCTGTATGCTGTGAATATGTTTTATTACCATTGGTTAATAAAGAAGATGCTTTGGCCTATGGCAGGCAGAATATAGCTAGGTAGGAAAAATTCAAGCAGAGACAGAGGAAGAAAGAAAGTGGAATGAAGGGAGAAGCAAGAAGAATCTCATGGTAAAATAGAGAATAATAGAAATGGGTTAATTTAATTTGTAAGAGCTAGTTAAAAATAAGCCTGATCTAACAGGCCAAACAGTTTGTGATTAATATTAAGCCTCAAATGGCTATTTGGGAACTGACATGCAGGAAAGAAATGTCAAGTTACAATTATTTATTTATTCTTTTATGTATTGATGGGGGCACCACACATATGTGGAGGGTGGGGGAAAATTTTTCAGAGGCCAGTTCTGTGGGTCCAGGAGGCTACAACTCACTGTCAGTCTTGGTGACAAGCATTGCACCAACAGCCATCTTGCCAGCCGTCCTTTCAATGTGCCTTTTAACTTATTTTTTCAGACCTGCCCCCTGAATCATTCGTACCTGGCTTTCAAGATTCTGCCTGGAGGCTTCTTTGAACCTCCATTCCCTCATCTGCTAACAAGAATAGCAGCATTCCCTGTCATGCAGAGGTGCCACAAGGATAAATACTTAGGGACTGGGCATGGAGACCCATACTTACCACTACCCTCTCTTGTGATCCCAGTATCCAGCCAGAGGGTAGCCACTCGCTGCAAGCCACTGTGCCTGCTGCCCTCATCTAGGCCTTGTATTCATGCAGGCTCACTACCCCTCCTGCATTGTTCAAACCGACGAGCACATCCATCAGGGGCCCTGAACCCACCTCCCGAGAGCCCCTGTGTCTATGTGATGTGTCTTCCATGGGAGCAGTACAGGAGGCACAGGGAGGGTGAGGACAGAATGCTCTCCTTGCTACTCAAAAGGAGGCTCAGAGACTCTGTAACTCATTTGTCCTCTGACATTTTAGGACCTCCATTCTCTTTGTGTGCTTTCCACAGATGCTGGGGGCAGTGTTGTGTGTGTGTGTGTGTGTGTGTGTGTGTGTGTTTAAAACCATGAAGTCAATACAGGGCTGCCAGGATGGCTCAGTGGTTGAGAGTACTTGCTACTCTTCCAGAGAACTAGAGTTTGGTTCTCAGTACCTATGTTGGGCAGCTACAGCTTCCTGAAGCTTCAGCTGACCTCCAAGGGCACCTGCACACACACAGCAGATACTGATACAGACCTACACATAGAAATAAAAATAACATAAACGTAAGAAGACAAAGGGTTATAATACATATTAAAGCCAAAGATTATAATATAGAGTAGAAAATTAAGACCCATGGGGGCTCATTGAAAAGAAAAAGGTATAGGCCAAGGAAGAATCAGGTGACTCATGTGCTTAATCATGGTTTAAACCATTACCTTGTAAAATAAACTACTGGTGGATCAAAGAGAAAAAGACACAAGACCTCCAAAAGCCAGTGCATTCTGAACAACAGTCAGTATATTCAATTCTAGTAAAGGACCTTGACGTTAGTCATTACCCCTTTTCTGTCCTAAGTTCTTTGTATGTGTATAAATCTTTGTATGGTAGTAGATAAATGCATATATGCATGCATGTGTGCACGTAGAAGTCAGAGGCCACCTCAGGTGCTGTGCCCTAGACTCTTCACTTCTCCTTTGAAACAGAGTCTCTCATTACACCAACCAGGTACGCCAGGCTAGCTGGCCAGCAAGCTCCAGGGAGCAGTCCACTCGGCCTCCCATCTCACCATTGCTGGGACAACACCTGGCTTTCTTACACGATTGAGCTCAGCTCCTCACAGTTGCCAACACCTGAGTCAGTTCCCCAGCCCCATCTTAAGTTCTCATATGACCCAGCTATCCCACTTCTCAGTGTTTATCCAAAGTCAGCACATCACAGAGACACTCGCCCTATTCACAGCAGCGAAAGAGTGGAACCAACCTATGTGCCCATCAACAGAAGGATGGATGAGGAAAATGCAGTGTACACACACAATGGCATTTTCCAGTCACAAAGAAGAATGAAGTCATGTCATTTGTGGAGATGATCATGTTAGGTGAACTGAGTCCAAGAAGACAAACATCCTACGCTTTCTCTAATTTGCAGGTCCTAGACCTTGCAAAGCTACCTTTGTACCCATGACATGAACGTAGAAGCAAAACTGTGTGGAGGACAAAGGGGACTCAGGGGAAAGAGTCGGGCAAGTGAGGGAGGGTGCAAAACTATGGGGAAATATGCCCAAAGTACGATGCACACTTGCTTGAAAATGGTCTGATGTAACTGCACTTAAGCAAGAACAACAATAATAAAGAGGTTTGACTACAGGTTTCTGCTGCTTGGTAGCAAGGACTTCATGTCTTCAGGCTGAGATTTCTTTATCAATAACAAGGAAACCGTCTGTTCTAGAAGGTGAATATGGAACACCAGCAGCCAACCATCACCACACATGGGCCCAAGGGTCTGCTGGCTAAGCCACCAGAGCTCACTCTCAGCAGAGGGCAGAGGTCTGGACAAGGTCCATGGCTAGCCCATCACACAGCACACATTCCCACCTGCATGGCTCTGGATCCCACCTTCTTTCCCCCATTGATTCTCAGCAGTAAACTCTTCAAGCTGTACCTGCTGGGATTTGTTTTTGAGGGGAGCTCTGAGCGATGTCCTAGGAAGACCTGACATCACCTTTTTTCTAGAGAAGCTGAAAAGGTTTACAAGGAACGGGACACTGCTTTTAATTATTTACAATCCCCAGTGTGTTTGTGTGTGTGTATGTTTGTGTGTGTGTTTGTGTGTGTGTATGTTTGTATGTGTGTTTGTGTGTGTGTCCCCGTCCATGAATATATGTTATATAGCATGGGAATATGGAAGTCAAACTGTTGGGAGTCAGTTCTCTCCTTCCACCATGGAGGTCCACAGTTACCAAGCATAAATGGAATATCAGTCAGACAGTCTCCTAGAGTCCAAGTTCTTCTCAGAACAACTTGAAACAAATGATGAATCAATGGGGGAGGGGAGGTAGACACGTATATAGGTTAAAACATACATGGTGCATACAAAATTCAAAACAAATAGCTTCTCTTTACTATGCCTTCAAACAGACGAGGGAGCCAACATCCTTGGTGGGCAAGGAAGATAGCTGGCATGTAAAGATTCCACTTGCCAGATTACTCCTTCACCAAGATCCAAAGCCAGGGTTCAGAGAAAACAGACCACCCAAAACACTCAAGGCCAGTGATCCCCAACCTATACTGATTCATTTTTTTCTTGCAAAGACTAAGATTTGTGGCCAAGGTGATAAGTTACCCTGTCTGTCAGAGCTTTGTTTTTACTGTAATCCGGCCTGGAAATATGACACAGTGGAGAACTGAGGAGCTATTGAAAAAACACCTTGTTATGGCTTGGGTTTTGTGTGCATAAGTGTGGGAGGGAATGGAAATTTTGAGAAAAAAAATTAAAGCACATAAAGTCCTCATTTTCTTAGAACCATTTATGGTCCCAAAATCACTTTGGTAGTATCGAAACACACAAAAATATCTCCTCCTTGGCTTGCTCATGGCAAGATCACACTGGAGATAAGGGCCATAGAGCTTGTTCAGACAATAATAACACACTTACAATGTATTCATTTTTAAATACTCTTAGAAATGGAACCATGGGCTTCCAAAGGAAGGAATTTATAGTCTTGGATTGTGTTTCTGTGAAGCAGGCAAAATACACACTAAAAACCTTTTGCTACAGCAAACCAACATTGTTTGTTTAGCTCTGCATCTGCCTTTGAACTTAGTCACAATGAATTACCAACAGAGACTGGCTGCCAGGCAGATGGTGTGACGGGAAGAAGAGTCAATGAACACCACCTTTACCATATAAATGTGGGGCGCCCCAGTTTCTGTAGCTGACTTTCTGATGTCCCTTTCTGGTGGCCTTTAGCACTTCTATAAGCAGCAGAATCGGAGACCTGAGTTTTGGTGGAGGGGGTCGTCACACGCATTTTCTCGTTAAACAAATAAATAAATATCCCTCTTTATTTCTGTTCATACCATTTGACTTGGTGTTTATTTTGTCTGACATTAACACAGCCACTCCAGCTTTCTCATGGCGACTGTTTTTTTCCCTGCATATGTGCATCTGTATGTATATTCCTGTGTGTGCAGGTATGTGTGAGGGGCATGAATACATATGTATTTGTGTGTGTGTGGAGGCTAGGGGATAGTCTCGAGTGTCATCAGGAATAACATCCCACCTCCTTAGAGACAGCATCTGTCACTGGCCTAGAGTTCACTAACTAGGTTAAACTGGCTGGCCAGCAAGAGGACCTAAGGGTCCTCCCGACTCTGCCTGCTGGCACACACTGCATTTTTACTTGGGTTCCAATTAACCAACTCAAGTCTTCGTATTTACAAGGCCAAGTGATAATCTGACCAGGCGACCCTCAGTCCTTTGGTTTGGTTTGAAACAGAGTCTAGCTGTCTTGCCCAGACTGGCTTCCAGCTTCCAAGATCAAACAGTCCTCCTGCCTCAGGTTCCTGAGCAGGCACCATGTTGTCTGCACTGGACCTTTTCCGGGGCGAGATCGGGGTGAGCGTTGTCAACATGACTCTCAGGCTGCACGGGATGACCATCGTGACTTCCCCATAATCTTCTTGGTCAGCACAAGGATGGCCAGGACAAACACCCTTACACAACTTGAAGGGCTAGAAACCAACTCACATGGAGCTGGCCAAGCCTGACCCATGCGAAGAGCTCAGGCGGCAGAACAGGCAGGCTGTTAGTATTTCAATCCGAAAGCTCCCCAACTGGCCATTTTGAACATTGAGTCTCTACCTTGGGGCATTAGAGTGAAGGCTAAGGACCCTTTAGGAGCTGGCCAGAGTGGTGGACATAGGTCACTTGGCATGAGCCTTTAAAGATTCTATCTGCCCTGGTTCCAGTCTGGTGTCATTTACCCTGCCATGATAGCTAAAATCATGAGCCAAAATAAACCTTTCTGTGTGTTAGTGACTTCTGTGCTTATAGCAACAAGAAAAGTGTCTAATAGACCCCATGACAGTCAGGGGAGTCAGGAAGCACTGCAGTGCTGTTACAGTATGCTCCACTTTAATACTGCCTCCCTAGGAATAACAAGCTCCCAGATAATAAAAGCAGAGAGCTAAAGGGTCCATTGGCTCTCGGCAATGAACAGCTAAGCTGCCAGGCCTGCCCTGTGATTCCTGAACTAAAGGCCTGAAGATGGCCTTCCCTGCACGCTGCAAAGAGTCCAAACACCAAGTCCGTCACTCACTGCTGCATCTTTACTAGAAGCAAATGTGATGGTTTTCCCTGCAACTGAATTTTAATCCAAGACTTTAACACAGCAACAATCAGTGAGTGTCAGACCCTTCTCGTACTAAGACCTTTGAGTCTATGATCTCGCTTAACTTTTCCGAAGCAACCAGTCATTTTCATGACCTTAGACACTGAATGCTTGACAAAGAGCAGCTGGAGGGGACACAGTGACTGCTTCAGAATATACTTCCAGCTCTGCACAGCTCTGTGACTGGATGCTTGCCTGCTGACATGCATGCCTGGGGCTGTTCTTTGAAGAGTATCTTTGTCTCCTGGTCACTCTCGAGGACAATCCCATGCCCCTCCAGGGACTTTGTCATATCAGTACTGGCATTAGATTGAATTTATTCTCTTTCTGCTTGTTCTCCACTGACCGACTGATGGATGGACTGATAGACTGCGTGCGTGCGTGCGTGCGTGCGTGTGTGTGTGTGTGTGTGAGATCTGTGTGGCATATGCATGTATATGTATGCCCAGAAGTCAAAGGGCAACCTTGAGTGCCACTCCTGAGGCACCATCTAATTTGTTTAAGACATGGTCTCTATATTAATTAAGGTTCTCTAGAGGAACACAGCCAATGGGATGAGTATATGCTGAAAGAGAACTTGCTAGATTGGCTTACATGATCGTTGGGGTAGTTCAATAGTGCAAGCTTGCACTGGAGAGGCCAAGAATGTGCTAATTGCTTGGCTGGTGCCCAAGGCCTGGAGGCTTCCTAAAAGGGCCACTGATATTCATGTTAGAAGCCTGAAGAAGTTGATTCTAATGTCAGCAAAGCAATGAGCAATGGCAGTAAAAGCATAGATGAACTCGCCAGAAAAATGGTGGGTCAAACAAGACAAAGCTGTCCTTCCTTGTCCTTCTTCCCTGGCCCTTTATCCTGACCCTTTATCTAGAAGGTGCCGTCCACATTTAGGGTGGGCCTCTCCACATCAGTTAAGGCTATCAAGACAATCTCTTCTAGACACACCCAAAGGCCACCCTGATGCAGACAGTCCCTGAGAGGACTCTCCCTATGTGATTCTAGGTTGTATCAAGTTGACAAATAGGCTAACCATTACAGTCTCTCATCAGCTAGGTTAGACTAATGGACCACCAAACTTCTAGGCTCCACCTGTCTCCCCTTCCATACCATCGTCCATAGAACTGCTGGCTCATGCCATGGGTGCCCAGCTTTTTACATGGGTTCTGAGAACTCAAACTCAAGTCCTCATGCTTACAAGACAAAGGTTCTACTGGCTGAGAAATGTTCCTGGCCCTTCCACTGACCTTTTTAACTGAGAGTTAATATATGTAAAGCCATAAGGTCTCTTCAGTGTAAACATATGGAGTTTTAGCCTTTCTGGGCACCTGCACATACATGCACAGAACTATCGTACATACACATATAGAACACACACACATACAAGAGAATACCTAGAAAGCAAATCCTTAAAAAATTATTTCTTTCATTTGTTGCTTACATCATAGGTAATTTATTTTAAGAGTTTCACTGAGGTATAATTGACCTATAATGAATTCATCATAAAATGTACAATTTGGTGTTGTCTCATTTACATTCACTCATGACACTACCACCACAATCAAGATAAGTAAACATCTATCATTCTAAAAACCTCTCTGCCCCTTAGTCACCTTTTCTTCCTCAGCTACTTCTATCCCTCCCAAATATAAAATATCCTTTCCTTGTGCAATTGGCCATTTCTATATTTTTTCTTTTTTTTAAAGATTTATTTATTTATTATACATACAACATTCCTTCCATGTGT